>JAGFPH010000069.1:142610-171197 GCA_018207615.1 Philaenus spumarius
AAAGAAGGTACAAAAGCACCGATCAAGGTCCCCAGAAAACATTTTGGGGTACATTAGAATTTATATATATATACATTTAAGCCAGATTTGGTCCAACTTTGGTACACTGGTTGTCTATGTTGCTCGGACAAGTTTTAGCAAAAATACCCAACAACCGGAAGCACGTTTTTTGACCGGAAATAACATATGTATATATGTGTTCTCCTCTGTTCGCAATCTAATGGCCACATTTTAAGTAAGATTTGGTCCAAATTTGGTACACACATTAGTTGTCTACATAGCTCGGAAGTATTCGCTGGCCAAAAAAATCAAACAACCGGAAGCACGTTATTTTACTGCAAGTAACTATTTTTTGAGATTTTTCACACAAGAATGAATGTCTTTTACAGTTTTATCTAAACAAATAAATGTAGGATATTATTCTGCACATTTCATTTTTTTACACGAACTTATAAATCGCTTGGTTCCCCCAAAATCGATCAAAACATAAAATATCGTAAAAGTACCCGGTACATTACTGGGTTTTTTTTATTTAATTGGCATCTTCCGATCCGAGGCCGACGGCCGAGTTTGTACGATCGAAGCGAAGCAGTTCATAACCCGAGGCCGCAAGGATTGGAGTTCAAACTCTGCGTGTTTTTCTGCTGTGAGTAGAAGGAAAGAGCGTGCGAGTCGAAGCTGGATGCTTAGGTGTATACCAATTACTAATATATTTCATACACATACGGAGCTATCAATTTCCCAAATAGTTAAACCCTAAAACATATAAACTTAATTTTGGTAGTTCGCTCAACTCATGTCAGCGGTTCAGCTGCGTCGTCGAATTATTTATTAATTGCCTCCAATTTGAAGACGGTGAAACAAGAAAATTGAAAGCTTGTCTCCAGTAAACAATTAGTTATAGAAAAGGTTAATTTAAAATAGTAGAGACAATGCATTATTGTAACAAATGATTGATTGTTTAGCTTTCGTAGGGGTGCTCATTTAATAAGTTTGGCATTTAATCCTTAATTTCATATGACAGTGATACTAATTGTTTTTAATTGATGCTCTGACTTAGTTTTTAAGGGATCTGTACAGAAAGAAGAACCATATTCTTAGTACTATATCAAGAAAAGCAATATAATTGTTGCTAACGATGGGTCATAGGTTGAAAAACATCTCTTTTGTCGAGCTTTATTAAAATAACTCAAGTTTACTTAAGTTAGCACAATTATAATAAAAAAAAAAGAATTAATTTTAGCTGATTTTATAAACCTCAAAATAAGAAAGTCCTGCAAACCCAGGAAAAGCAATGCTGATTCTTCACTAACTCTTTGCCAAAGTCCATCAAAAACATTTTCCTTTTGTATTCATATTAGTGTTTGTTTTGAAAATAATCAGAGCATTGATAGTACCAACATTCAGCATACCATTAAAAATAGAAAATGGCCATCTTTGACTGATTTGTGATACACAATATTCACTTTTTAGACATCAACAACATCAATACCACCTTTAGTAATGTTATAGTGAGTTGCCTTTACAGGTTCCAGAGCATTTCCACTATTTTCATCATTATCATGCAGTAAAGAAAGTAACAGAACAAGTTTCTTCTATTTTTTATCCAGAATGTAAAAAAAAACCATGGAACTAAATTTGGGAAATTAAGAATAACAAAAATGAACAACTGTGCCTTTCTGAAATACTGAGAAGGTTTCCTGGATTTTCCCGTTTATCTTTCCGGAGGATCTCAACTACTGATAGTCTGTGTTTGTTGTAGAGATTGTTTGCTAAAGGTATGGAAGTAACAAAGTTGTCCACAGTCATGATTCTTCCTGTATAATCAGTTACACTGCCACAGCATTGGACTACACTCGATGCATCATTTGATACAGAAAAAAGGCTGTGCATAGGTTGTTGACCTGCAAATATCTTTATGAATGCTGTGTAGAATTTTCTTGAGACTATGGTAGCATAGATTTTTATTCTGTATCGACATGGTTTACTCTTCATATAGTCTCTAAATTTACACTGTCAACTAAAAAGCTTCAATCATCTCATTAACAGTGAAATTTTCTCCTGCTTTGTAACTTCCACTACGTGGAAATTAATTTATTTTTACAAATCAATCAAAAGTATCACTGTAGGGTATAAATTCTTAGTTTTTTTTCAAACACATGTTGTGTAACCATAAAATCTCATCTCTTGAAATAGCAAACAAAATCTTCGGTGGGCACAATAGCAATAGGTTATATTTCTGGTGGTGTTTCATGTACAGACCGAATCTCATCTAAATGAATGCGATTGTTTTTTAACTCGTATGATTACACCAACATTAAAAATGCAGCTAATTCTGTTTCATCAGTTAGATAAAAATCCTGCAGCATCTTGAGTAATTTTTACTCGTTTCAGTCAATTCCAGGTTTGTAAAATTTACTACAATGCATCATTAAATCAGGAAAACTTGTTTCCAGCCCTCCATACCTATTTTGCTATTCCTATTACTCCCAGTAGTTTAGTAACAGTGTTTTTAGAACAAGCTTTTGGTAGCCCTGGAAATATGTTCTATTCCACATTTTCTTTTCCGCCAATATAATATTGACATTTTAAACGTAAATGGGGCAGTGGTAACAAAGTAATTTTGAAGTCGTGCTACAATCGTTCTTTTTAAAAGCTTTAAAACAGTCAAAAAAGCAGTTTTAAATTTTGAAAACACAGCTCGAAATACCGGGACCCTTGAACTACTGCAACTCAAATTATCAAGGTTCTACTGTACATCAGTTTGGAGTTGATCGAATTTCCAAAATTAAATTTATATGTTTAGGGTTTCAACAACTATTTGGAAAATTGGTCTACTCACGAAAGTGCTGAATATGTTAGTAGAATTTGAGGGGAGAATTTAGTAGAATATGCGAGGGGTTTGAGGGGGGTGCGACCCACACCAGGTTCTACTTCCAGAGGGGTAAGATTTAAAATTTGCTTACTGGCATTTTAATTTTTAATAAAATAAAATTTTTTAGATAGTTTATAGTTTCATGACCATTTTATAAAATTAACAATTCGATAAACCGGAGTTGAGTTTAACAGTCGGTTCACCGTAATACAAATCAGAATATGTTTATGAATGTTATGAGTGATGGCAACAAAGTTGATTAGTGGGAGAGAGTCAGGGATGCACATGATTCATCCTGCCCTGTTGCAAGAACAAAGCAAGAGACTTGTTTTACTTTTTTAGAATTCATAGTAGGTATGATTTTTGTTATTCATTCACACATTTGACTTTGGCTTTTAGGTTTTATTTTACTATTTGTGTGTCTTTATCTTCTAGTGGGACAAGTTTTTTTAAACTCAAACTTATAAAGAGTTACATAAAATTTTCTTTGAGCAAGGCAAGGCTTTTAATTGAAAATTCTGTAGCTACAAATATTGATTTTGATAATATCATACCTAGATTTGCGGAGCAGAATGTTAATAAAAGGATTTGAAGTAAAAGTAAGGATGTAGTCTGCACCATTAAATTGTAAACATACTACTGACGACAGAACCAATGATTATATGTTTAGTCTAGGTTCAATATTATTACAGTTTATTTTAAAACGTTAATTTTAGTTAAACTACATTTTGAGTTTAGTTTCTTTACAACATTTCTATAAAAAGTTGCAGGCTTACAGTATGTGTTTAGACTGTTATATAAAAACTGCTGCATTGTAAAAATTCTGTCTTTTCCGAAGTTTAAAAAAGTGTTAACTGATTTGTGGGAAAACAAAACATGTAATAATGGATATTCTTGTTATCAATATTTTATTAAATAAATTTAATAAATATAATTAATTAAATATGTTATTATTTGCTTATATATTATTAAAATAAATACAGTATAAAACTACTTCCAAAACTATTTGTTTATAAAAATTTTATTCAAGTTTTGTGTAAATAAAAAGGATAATCAAAGTATGCAGTTTCTTGTTAAGCATAATACATACGAGCCTATCAATGTTGTTAATATCATTTAAAATTTAAGAAATTTTTCTATGTAGCTGATAAAATACATTAACAAAATGTATCTTTCATTTTTGTTAGATTGAGAAAATAATGCAAAATGTCTCATAAATTTAGAGGCATGAGGAGTGTAGACTATCAGGTAGGAGTGTGATCCTGCAGATACAGCGAGAGGGGAAAGTGTAACAAGACTGTCCACACCAGGTGGCATAGTCTGGTAACGCCACTGCATATACAATTTTAATGACATCTGAAAACATGTTCTGGGGACTATGATCGGTGCCCAATGACCACTCCCAACCTTAGGTCTCACCATAAGAGTCACTGCAATAGCTCATCTTTCCTATGGAAATTCACCATTAATCACAAAATAAGTAAATCAGTTAGAAATACTTACAAAATAAATAACCCAGCTAGATTCACTTAGATCGCATGTCTAGTAAGGGATTGAACTCCTTTCTAAGTAATACTTTAAGGCAATATGAGGGGCCTATCAACTTTTCGCCATGACTACAGTGTTTCTATGTTTGAGGAATTCCTAGGACGGTTTCTCCTATTTGTTGCTAGTGAAGAATTTTCATATAAAAAAGTGAGATTTCTCAGAACCCGACTTTTGATGGATTAATAAAAACTTAAGGCAACGTTTTGGTCTTTCATAGACAATCAGCTGCTCTAATCAACTTTTTGTGATTTTATAAGTTTGCAAAATAATTTCTTGTTTTCTTGAATTTCTCAAATAGAAAACTACTATCTACAGGCTGAAATGGTAATGGATTAACTTCAACAACAAATATCGGTATCTGTAGTACCATTATATACCCTGAGATTTGGAAGACTGCATTAGTCATTCCTACTTTGAAACCAGGAAACGAGAGAAAACTGCTAAGCTCTTTCTGAGCTCAATCCATCCTGTAAAATGCGTCACAGCTAGGAACAGGGTGGATTCACTTCTTACTTTTAGAAAAGATGTTTTTTTTACCACCTTCCAATCACAATAGTTTTTGATTAAACTCAAGCAAACACTCCTTCAGATTCAGAACAGAAAAACTCATACATCAGGTTAACTTCAACAGATACAAAAAATTCCTCCTGACAGTTAAATACCATCTTGTTTGAGGTTTATTCCTATGGTATACGCAAAACTAGTTAGTAATTACAAAAAAAAAAAAAAAAAAAAAAAAAAAAAAAAAACAAGGCAATCAACTGCAATTAAGACAGGTTGTATTTGGAACCATTAACACTAAGTAGCAGTACTTTCCTATCTACATAGGCAGCTCACTTGACCCAACCAATTATCTCTCGGAATCAGGTGTTTATATTTCATAAAGAGATCCTGAGTTTAATATTTCCTCATTTGGCATATCAAACACAGCCACAGAGCTTCTAACAGAAATAGCTGCACTCCAACACTGTGCAGAGCTCATCACATACAGGATTTGCATTCTTACAGATTCTAAGACATCTATCTTATAATTGCAATTGCAGCTTATAAACCATCTTCCTTTTACCACAAATTTACTAAAACTATCCACAAACTGTTACAAGAATTGGCAAAAACAAAAATTATACAACTCTAATGAATCACTGAACATTGTGCCATACCAGACAATGAAAAAGCCGATGAAGTGGCAAAGAATCACAACAATACAATCACAACAGAAACTCTCATCATAGAGAAGCAAGAACCGACTGATGCAGATTGTATCTTGCTCCAAAACAACAGGGAACACAGAAATACCTCTAAAGTTTTAACTTGCTAGACTTGCAAATGTACCGTGCATTGGTACATCTCAAATAGGATGTGGGAGTGCTACACAAAAATTAACACACCATCTTGGAGTGTTCTGTACAACCTGCAGAGAAACTGAAGAAGGTAGTACTTATGAAAATGATTAGTAAACAACCATTAATGATAACAAGTTTTGTTTACATTACATAAATGGTCCTTAGAAACTTCTAGAAGTATGATCTATGCACCGTAATATTTCATATCTGAATAAATTCCCAAAAAATATTATACAATAATAATTGGTGTGTTGCTAATTTAAAAGATTGTTTACTTAACAAAATGAAGAACTTTATGCATGCTTTAAAACTGATCACAAATTTTGTTTAATGTTAGAAATGAGTTAAATATTATATAACATCCTAATTTAAAAACTAATGACCTAATGTCTTTTGATTTTGAATGCTTTAAATAAATTTGATCATTAAAAAGAATATTAAAAATAATGATATAGTTAGAGACGACAGAATAAAATTATTTGATTTTTTGGCAGACATAAATTTAGTTGGTACAAACAATTGTGTAAACCCAAGGTTCCATCAAATGTATAAGTTAATAAAGGTGGTAAAATTTATAAAGGTAGAAGCAATAATTAACTATGGATCTGGATTAAAACCTGAATTTAATTTTTTTATAAAAATAACATTAAGCAAAGAAATGTTATTAATTTTTAAAAAGCGATTGCTATTTGTGTCTTTTTTAATTGAATTTTTAATTGAAAATATTTTCCTAGTTCAAATTTAATGCCATTTACATTTCTGATCTTTTTTAAATTTAAATCTTTTCTGCTGAGTACCAATAACGAGAGTCATTCAATAAGTAAAGAGGAAAACTGGCCAGACTAAAAATACATCTGAGGGGAAAAATTGTAATTGTTAATATTGTGAGTTGGTGAGTCTATTGTTTAAAATAGTTGGTTTTTCATTATTGATGTAAACTTAACCTTTATTAGTGTTTTGATGGAAACATTGTGTCCAATGGAAATCTGCACTTTATAGAAGAGTAGAGATCAGTCATAAGGTTCTTGTTGCTAACAAGAATGTTGAGTAGGTAGCTATAAAAGTGATGGAGTAAGTGTGTTTGATTTGCAGCATTCAGTGTGACCAGTTGAGGTATAACTCCTTTGTTAGAGATCCAAACAACAAGAATATCAACAAAAAGTGGTTCAAACAGCTAATTATTGTCCGAAATAAACTGAAATTCAGAAAAACATGAGGCTATTGGGTTCTATTGCAGTTAATAGGCAAGCACAAACACTAAGCTTCTCTATCAGGAACTGAAAAAAGCTTATTAGAAAGGAGATGCGTTTTTGGAAATAATTGTAACATGACTGCGACGAGACTTGGATTCAACATTTTGAGCCTGAGTAAATCGCCAAAGCAGGATCGAATGGCAGATCATGACTTACAAGCAAAAAGTTCCAAACTAAGCCAAAAGTTGAAAAAGTCATGATTACGATAATTTGTGACTGTAAAAAGTCAGCGTACTAGGAATTTAGAGTATTGTAGTCAAGAATTGGAAACAAAAGTAAAACCAACAGTAAGATATGAGGTTTGCCGAGTAAGGATGGTTATTTTTTTGAGAAAACACAGACTTCACAAAACAAACGGCACCGTTTGTTCAGAGGGTAGAGGTTTGGGAGCAATGAACATCGAAAGCGGCGTGGAACATTATGTTGTACGTCAAATAAGCCGGTATATTGATGTGATAAGTGTATAAATGTAGGTGAGGATTATATTGAAAAGTAGTCTTATTTTTACTTTTTCGAATTAAATGTTATAAAAATACATCCATTGAATGCATCTCACACTGTCCTGTTTTTCTTAAAATATAAAATGGACAATTATGAGTATAAGAAAATTAGAGTTTAATAGATTTAGAAATTGGGAAACCTAAATAAATACATTCAGTTGGTAATAACATTTACATTGAATTAAACGGTTTTAAAACACTGTTCAAAATAGTTTGTTTAGAAAATGAATGAACAAATTATTAATGGACTTAAAAAAGATTTGATTTACACAGATTTAAAGAATAAAATGTTTCCTTCAAATGAGCTGAAATAATTAAAATAATATATTTCCACACATTTTATTGTGTTTATAAAAGATTTTAGTTAAAAAAAAATTAATTGTATTAAACATCAGTTGATTCCATTGTCTACAGCTTTGGAATGATTCATGAAAAACCATTGTTTTCAAAATGATTAGTGAAATAAAAATAATAATAACATTGAATATTGCATATGCTTATAAGAACAATGTCTCATCTAAATTAAATGATGGGAAATGTTACTTACTAAAAGTGTTTAAGTCTACTCCAATCTGAGAAAAATTATAGCCATCAAGCTTCTGTTTGTCACCATTAAAAGGACTGGGTAGTTAAAAATATCTTAGAATAATTTATTTGATGTGTAAAAAATCATTTTAATTTTGATCAAACAAGATTATTGTTTCTAAATATTTGGTTGTTGCTCTATTTGTTTCCTAACTAAATGATTTTACAGGTTTTTCTATAAATTTTATTGAAATAAAATTGTGTTACAAAAATTAAATACTTTGTATATATTTTCAGGTACGATATTATGATCCAAACAGCTATCTGTAAATATTGTCTGTCAATTCATCATGTAAACTAACTCTGAATACAATATTTCTTTAAGATGTTAGCTTCAATCATGTTGATTAAATATTAACTTTATCTATATTTGACTGAAATATATTTCTATCTGGTGACCGAAATAATTACAAGAACAAATCAGATTCCAGTGTGTTTGTGGCTCATGCATAAAAGTACTTGTGCTTATGTGTGTATACATTATGTGCTAAAAGCCGTAATGAAACGTACACAGCATTCATGCAACACCGATAACAACAAAAGTAAGAAATAAAAATAAAAAATATTTTAAATCAGCAATGTAGATATAAAGTAATCCTAAATTTATTAATTTAATCAAATACGTTAAATTAATTATGGCCTAGCCAAATGAAAGTGGAAAATTAAACTCTCTAAGTAGTGATTGCATAGATAAAATAAAACCTGAACACAAAATCTCACAATAAATACGTTTACTAACCTCAACTTACTTTGAGGTTAGTAAACGTATTTATTGTGAGATTTTGTGTTCAGGTTTTATTTTATCTAAGTTACTTTCTCACAAGTCAAGCTCATTAGTTATTTATATAGTGATTGCATATGTAGCAGGTTGTCTGCAATAATTAAGAGTTATAACACAAAAAGCACATTATGAATAAAATGTTATTCAGCATTTAGTATGAGATAATATTTTAGTGACTTTGACTTATGAATAATACTGACTTTGTAAAAAAACAAAAACATTAAAATAATGAATTTATATTTTCTATTCATTACAGTAACAATCTAAAATAGTTATAATTTGTACCATTACTGATAAAATGATTTTCTGCGATAAGGGCAATCCGTTAGGATAGTGCTAAAATATGTTAGAAGTAAATTTTCTATGTAAAACATAGGCTGTTGTGAAATATTTTGCCCATATATGTGAGCGAAGCAGACATGGGGTTGGCTCCCCAGTTTTTTTTACAATAAATATTATAAAAACACAGGCTTAGAAAAGTAGGTGATCTGGACGGTATTTAATTAGTTGATAATATGTCACTGAATGTTTGGATGCTTTTAATAAATTGAGAAAGGTTTAAGCCTTTGGTAAAGCGGAGTTTTTGAAGGATTTTTAAATTACTTTAGAATGTTAATGCTGCTACCAGTGGAAATTACACAATTCATAATAATAGAATGAGAGGTCTTATATACTGCGTTTATTGTGCAGGATATTCATAATTAGAATAATATTAAAATAAAATGTTCTCATTCCCATTTAATAAATATAATTTAATAAGGTGTATTTACTTTTATTAGTTAAATACTACCGATACTTTTATAATACAGCAATAAAAATATAAACTATTTTATATTATTGATACAAATACTTTAAATTATTTAAATTTATAAATTGTTTATTTATATAATACAAAGTTGGGCATTGGAATATAGCACATGGAAGAAGGCAATAAGTAAGGTACCTATAGGAATGAAAATAGTGTAACTGTAAAATATTTTGAATAGGCTTCTTGCTGACTATTGCTTAACACTACTGACTAAATATTTCCTTAGTCATTATTTAGAAACACTTCCGCAATATATTTTTCTTCAATGATAGCAACAGACAATTACAACAAGTAAGTACTTAACTAATGAGCACCCTATATCCTCATCTTTTCTATAATAATGTAAAATGATAAATACGCCCTAACTTATCAAAACCGAATTATAAAGGATTCTTCAAAATACGAGTAAATCCATCTTTATTCCGTCTGCATGAGCAGCACCCAGTTGACCGATGACTAGAATTACCTAACTTATTGTGTCCTATTTTTCCAGGACTTTTCCGGGTAGGTTTTTTTTATGCAAATTTACCCAGTTCTAGAAGAATTCTGAATGGGAGAAACTAAATCCAAAAGAAAACTGGTTTGTTTTTTTTAAGTTATGAATATCTTTTAAATAGCAATATCTTTGATTGAATAGCAATATTTAAAAGAAAATACTTACGCTTTAGCTTTCTCAAAAAAGTGTGAATAGGGTTTATAAACGTTTAAGTTCGGTTGTGTTTGTACACAAGATTTGAAAGTTTCTTCCCATATTATCTCAAAACCATTGTCTTTTCTTATCAATCAGTCTTTTCAGAATGGTAGTTTTCCTGATTAGCTTAAATATTCTCTAATAAAACCTATCTTTATAAAAGGAGATGAAACCGACATTACAAATTACCATCCTACAGCAATAAAACCAGTTTTGTCTAAAATTTTTGAAAGAGTAGTTCTAAGCAGAACTTTGAAATTTTTTGTTAAATTTATTGTTCTAACAAAAAGCCAGTTTGGATTCCGGCCTCTACAGAATCTGCTATATATAATATACTAGAAGCTATAACTTGATCGCTGGATAAGAACATGCATGTAGCATCTCTAATTTGTGACCTCTCAAAGGCGTTTGATTGTGTCGACCATACAGTTCTCCTTTATAAGCTTATTTAGTATGGTATTCGTGGAAAGGCAAATGATTGGCTGCGGTCATACTTAATATGTAGAAAGCAAAGAGTAGTTTGTACAGACTCTTATTAATTGCAATGCTCTTCTTGGGAAATAAATTATCGAGGTTTGCCCCAGGGATCAATATTGATTACTTTACTGTTTTCGGTCTACACAAATAACCTACCTTATAATATTGTGGAAGCAAAAACTGTCCTACTTGCGGATGACACCACCTTAACGGTTTTTGGGTAGAATAATATTAATATAAAAAAGTCGGCTACTTTATCACTGATTATGGCAGAAAATAGTTTTTTGGAAAATGGTCTAAAACTGAATAAAGATAAAACTTGGATAATGCAGTTCAGTTGTAAACAATTAAAAGACAAAATTTCAATTAATCACTTAGAACCAAGTACAGACTCGTAAAAAATTTCTGGGACTGGTAATTGATGAAAACATAAACTGGAAATCACATATTACCAGTACCTTTATTTCAAATAAACTTAATACATCTTGTTTTGCACTACATACTATTTCACGTATTTCCAGTCCGGATTCAATTAAAACAATATATTTTGCATATGTGTACTCTCACTTCAGATATGGTGTTGCTCTTTGGTGGAACTCGGAAAGTCTGGAAACATTTTCTCTATCCAAAAGAGAATTATAAGAATAATTTGTAATTTAAAAGGTAGGCAATCTTGTAGAAATTCATTTATGAAATTAAAATTTTTAATTCTTCCCTGTATTTACATCCTGAATGTCCTGCTCTTTTTTAGAAGTAATTATATGGGTGTTGATCAGTACAAATATGGATATTCTATGAGACGGCAAAAGCTTCAATTCCCAGTACATAGATTAAAGTTGTTCGAGGACGGGGTACACTATTCTGGTCTCAAATTGTACAACAGGTTGCCAGACGATTTTAAGGAAGTGCCTTCCATTAAAGGCTTTAAAAATAAAGTTAGAGCATTTCTTGTAAAGCAGGGATTTTACTCGGTGGAGGAGTACCTGAAGCTTTAAATAGATTGTGTAGTTGTTTTATGATTTATGTGAAATAGCTAATATAGTTATGTATGTCTCATTTTATTACTTGTTTTATAATTATGTGTATTAATTTGTATTGTATTCTGTATATATTTTTATCATTTGTAGGTTTATATGTGACAACTAAAATGTCTACTTGCAGTAATGCTATTGTAACCTAATGAGCCCAATAAATCAAATCAAGTATTCTACGCTTTCGGGTTTCATTCGTAGAGCTTAAGGCAACACCACCTTGCCATGACAGATGCAAACTACAACCAGCAGACAATGACAGCCAAAAAAAGTAAATACAGTATATTCCTATAGTTTGCTGTCTTTTAACACCTTGACAAAACTAGGATATTTTTTCACTTAATATAATGAATCCGCTTACATCACCTTCCTATAAATTTCTTATGCCTAGTGAATTTTTGCAGGTGGACATTATAAACTTTCCTTTTTTAATACCAGTGATGTTGGACACGGCAGTTAGATTTTCATATAAAAATACAAACTCAAAAGTTTCGTTCATTCAAACTATTAGGTTTTTGTCAAAATATTTTAAAAGTAAAAGCAAAAACTTAAAAATATTTTTTCTTAATATTCTTTTATTTATGATTGTAGGAAGAAAAATATATAGGCCTATGTGATATAGTATTAATAACATGGTAGCCTACATTATAATTAAGCTTAAAACATTAAAATATCTTTGCCAGTGTCAAAACCTAAACTGCTACAAAGTGATAATAATTTTAATTTTAAAATATAATACTGAAATAGTTTGAAATACCTTATTGCCTATTGGCACTTAATTTCTTGTAGTATAGAGACACATAGGCCTATGTCTTTCACCATCATTGATAACTCATCAGGTCATACAAAAAGTTTACATAAAAACACACTTAACACACAAATACACGTTCGAAAGAAATAACAAATATCACATGATACATATAGTAACTTATAACTAGGAGCTCTATGGCAGTACTAAACCTCAACTGATAAACTGATAAAAAGTCTGTCTTCAGTGGCTGCGGAATGTTTTGTCACTAGAAAGTAGCACATTTTGGTTTTTCTTAATCTCCTTTACAGGCTACATAAGAATTATTGCATTATTAAAGTAGTGAAATTGATATTTTTGTTGTGAAGCGGTTGAGAAAGTGAAAACAAAATTTTGAAAACCATCTATTTGTTTTAAGTTTTACACTGGGTAAACAACAAAAGATTAACCTAAACAGTAAGCGGACAAAATTTTAATATTTTAAAGACTTACAAAAAAGTTTATGCGAGCATACTTGTTATTACGTAAGTTATTTTATAACAATAGTGTAAATTTGATAATGATTAACATATGAGAAAATTGCCAATACAACACATTTTATTTTGTACCATGCCATATCAGTTAAATATTCATCAAAAAGGAAAAAAATGCTGACTACAAAAATATTTACTTCAATATAAAAATCGTTTAAAGAGGAATCTGTCATATGCATCCATACATCACAGATGTAGCCCTTTCATAAAACTAATTAAACATGTTCATACATGCCCGGATTAGCAGCTATTTATGCTCTAGGCCAAAGTTCTAAATTACGCCCCTTTCCTTGGATCTGAGGGTGTAGAATTTTGTTTGCATATTCAACTGTAAAATTCATGTTTTAGAGATTCTCAGGGGGCTTTTTGAGTTATTAACATAGTTTTATTTTTAGCCCTTTTGAATGCATTTTTAACTATTTTTCAAGAAGAAAATGTATATAAATCACGCAATAACAGCACTTGAAATTAAAAATGTATGAAAAGCCAATACTTGTAATTTGTAATAAGCAGATATTGACTAAAAAGACAGCATGTTGAAAAACAAAACACACTAGGTACTAAATCAACAACACTGTCTATGTATGACAATCAAAATATGTACATAGATTTAAAATGTCTTCTTTCTGGCTTTGGACCAGCACCTGCAAGACTCTCCTCAACCCCCCCCCCCCTTCCCCGCCCACACCACCCCGACGCCCCCTCCTCACCGTTACTATAAGTACAAAATTATTAGTTTTCCCTGGGGACCCCCCCCCCCCCCCACAAGCCATTGCCTAGGTTGGCCTTATGGGTAATCCGGGCTTATGTTCATATAAACAAAGATCCGAGACCAATCCGTTGGAGTTATATGGCTCCTAACATTTATGAACATTATTTCTGCTCCGAAGTATATAACATTTGTGAACATTATTTCTGCTCCGAAGTATAAACTAATCCTATTAAAAGTAATAGGATAATTTAGTGGTATTATATGTTTTTACCTGACAAATTGAATAAAACAGGTACCGGGACTTTATCTTAGGTTGTTAACTAGAAACCTAGGTTAAAACACAAATGATTGAGGTCGAAAAGCATACTTTTTTACGTTTAGGCTTTAATAACCTAGTTCACTTTGAGCGCTAACCCCGTATTTTTACGGAACGCCGAAACTCACGAAGAACGCGGATCCCGTAATTTTACGGTGTCGCTGTTTCAATGTTAGTATGTTGCGTAATCATTAAATATACGGGCTTTGACCTTCTTACAAAGGTTCCTTGGAGTATTAGTATCATATTTTACTGCTAAAAGTGCAAGTAGTCGTTTTAGTTTTGACGTTATCCGATAGAATGCACGGGCTGTATAACTGTTTACAAACGCAAGACACGATTTTAGTTATTGTGATGGCGAGTGTTTATACTTTGACGCAATGGATTTGTTCGGTTTAGATGACAATGTTATTGCAAATTTACTTGATGAAAATGACTTTAGTGATGTTGAAAGTTTGTACGTAGATGTATGAACAAGAAGGAATAAGTGACAGTTCAGGTAAGAATACACTCTAATTCAATTGAAGTTGAGTCTGCATTTTTTGGTTATGTTGTGTGACGATTGATTTTATAACATCGAGTATTATCATACCAAAAAAATTTCCCAGTGTAAAAAACTTTGTTATTGTTCTTAGTATTAATTATTTTAGTGTAAATAGACCTAAATGTGTGGTTAGATAAATATTTGTAGTATGAATTTCCAACAATAAACAATTTTGTTGGATTTTTGTTTTTTTTACCAAAATAACCTTGGAAACAACATTTTTTATATGTGCAAAAATTAGAAATATTTATTGAACTTCACATCACATTGTAAAGGAGAAAAAGACCAATTCTGCAATGTAAGTAGTTTTTTCATAACTTTATTAGGTTTTATGTTATGGTTTTTTGAAAATAGCCAAAAACGGTCAGCATTGTGTTAAAAAGCCAGTAAACAGAAAATTTATATTAAAATTTGAAGAGAATTTAACGCAGAAAATTTTTTCGAAATAAAGCCATTCAAAACTTAATTAATTTTTTCTACACCATTTTTATTAATAAACAAACTACACATTTAGAAAATCAAGCATTTCAAATGAGGTAACATTATAATAAATTGTCAACTTCTCTAAAAATAATTTTATTACAAAACCAAATTTTATTTTCATAACCACAGTATTTTTATTTAATGTAACATTTAATCTAGTTATAGTGAATATTACAGTATGGTCACCAATCTCATTTTACACGTACCTAACAACTGCTCAGACCCAGTACTGCCAGTGAGCTCCTAGTAATCAGTTACGATATTTAATAGGTGACATTTATTTGTTATTTGTTTTGCGCTGGTGTTTGTTAAGTGTGCTTTTAGATTAATATTTTATGACCTGATGAAGCCATAAATGATGGTGAAACCTGTATTCTCTACACTCCAAGAAATGAAAAAGTGTCAAAAGGCGGCAAGTAATACAAATTATTGAGTTTAACGCTTTAATAGGTTTAACAATAAATAATTATATAAAATTAATTACTTCACTTTTCAATGAAAATTACATTCACTTCACTCAGTTTGATGGTTAAAAATTAAGTTCCTCCAGATACTCTAGCCACATTTTAAGTACAATTAGTATTCAAAAAATGTATTTCTTACCACTCATTGACAACACACACACGCACAGACACACACGTGAAAAACATTATTTTTTATAAAACGTGGCATTTTGTAAATACCATTGTTACTTTGTTTAGTTATAAAATTGCGGCACCTAATAATGTCTTTCAAGATAAAAACGTGATAACGTTATTGACTTTTCATATTATACTGCGAAGTACAAATATAAACTTTATGTATAATGTCCGATTGTGATCAAACCCAACGTAAACTATCTGCCAAGATCTGATTGAGAAGACGTCAAGGATACTTATTGTCAATAAGTGCAATAAATTTGAATGTTAAACATTTAAAAATATTCTATTAAAAAATCTCTGGATAAAAACAGCTAATAAACTAACTCTTTTATTTCTAAAATTTCTTTGGAAGAAAATAAATTTAGCAATTTATAAGCTTGGTGAATAGAAGTGTCAAATCTATAATTTGTATTAACAAAATGTCATTGCAATTTAACCAATTTAGTTGCACAATTTTACTTTTGACTTAATATTGTGTTAAAAAAAACATGTTAAGTTAAAAAAATAAGGTTATTTATTCATTTTCATAAAGTCCATAACATTAGAAAAAAATAAATTTTAGTATTAATTAACTACCATAATATGTTTATCTTTTTCAAATGTTTTGATTCCAACTCTCAAACTATTGACACATTTTAAGAGAGGAAAGGTACAAAACATCATTAATTTTACTTTAACTATGGATTTATATTTTTCAGAAATTTAAGAAAGGATATTTCCAATACAAGATAGTGAATATAAAAATAATTGTATTGTCTTATCTCTTAAGATTTACATTCTTATACCGAGTATATTCTTCAGCCTTTCTTAATATAGTTAGTTAGAGCACACATCAAAGTTTGCTTTGATTGAACAAATAAATAACTAGTCAGTTAGTTGTAATATTTCAAAATCTAAAACTATCAGGTACATAAGGTATAGCAACTACACTAATTAGTAGAGGTGGTTTGTTAGAAACGAAGGTCACTCAATGTTTAAATAAGACCTCTTTCTAATATATTTTTACATAAAATTATCAAGTTACATTAAATTAATTACAAATTTATCATTACCGTACTTTGTTGACAAGAATAAAGAAAAACCTTGTATGCCCATCTCGTATTTCATTTCGAATATGAAAAATCCAGAATACAAATTATTAAAATAGAGTTTACACAAAATGTGTTTTGAAGACGAATGTAGGAAAGGCAGAATAATTTAAGCCTGGTCAGTATCGTAATGGTGAATGTAAATTTCTATTGTAAATTGGATTAACTTTAATTTTATTGTGTACACCCTGAACTTAAAAAATTACAACTACACCATGATTCCACTTACAAAGTGATCTAGAATCTATTAAATGTTAAACTTATTTAAACTAAATTAAGTAACTAAAAAAAAAAAAATGTATGTAATAAATGAAATAGAAACAAAAATAGAAATAGCAATAGGAATAACACAAAATAAAAGACAATTCAGTGAGAACATATTGAGCAACAATAATAATAAGAATAAATTTAAAAAACTATAAATATATATTCTCACTAACCTTCAAAATAAAATTATGTAAAAAGTCCAAGAAAATTAGTTACGCTTTAGAAAAGAATAAATAAAGTCAGAAATAGATGACTTTGTACGGCATATTTTAGAATGGAAGATAAAACTATCATGGAAAAGTGAAAAGGTCAACTCAATAATATATAAAAAACTTAAATACTTTTGAGTAGATATGCAACCAATTTAAATTTGTAGTTTGAAAGGCAAATATGAAATATTCCAAATTACAGGATACAATATAATTAATTCATAAAATTGTAACTGTTAAATTACTGTAGAGTTTTCAGAACGAATTAAGTTATTGTATAAATACAAAAAATCTATGTTTGGTAGATCTAAGGGTAATAATAGTAATTTTATAAAATTGTAAATACAATTAATTGGTTCAGTTGTTGCTTTTATATTTAGCATTTATTATTATGTTTTGTTTATTTTATTGAAGTAAAATTCTAATTAGTGAATCAACTAAATGTTTTTTTAATGTGTTTGTGATAACATAGTTTTTTTTTATGAAGGTGAACTTGTTTATGTACTAATGACATACTGAAAGCACTGAAAGCTGACAGTAGAATAATAATTACAATATTAAGTAAATAGTTGTATATTATATAAGCTTTTTTATTTTAATTATTTGTGATATCCTAATTCTTCCATAAAAGATTGTAACAATATGAAACAAAATTAAATTTTGAAGAATATGCATTTACATTTTTTTATTGCCAATTAAAACTGTACATCATCGGCTAGAAAAATAAATTATGTAAATATTTGAAAATAAATGATCAAAACTAAAAATAACTAAACATAATTTTCACATATTTTTGATTAGGTTAAAATCAAGAAGTTTTTTTAAAGCAAAAACCCAATTGCAAAATAATTTTAAAACACAAAATAAATAGAGAGGAAAAAATATAAAAACAAATTTAAATAAATAAAAACAAATAGTATATATTTTATATTACCAATACTGTTTTACAAGTATGTTTCCAGTAAAGAAAAACTTACTTGTGGATAGTGGCTGACGTCCTTTAGTCATTTGTGCCCATCCATTTTCCCAGGCTGAGATTTTTCACATTCATTTTGAGAAATCATTATGAAAACTGGTTTATGTTGAACATGTTGAGATAATGCGATGTTCACAAATACGATTTGAGATAATATGTTAAAAGTTACGGCCGGTATCATCCAAGTACTAACTTTTTATTCTTTCACATAACTCTGTTGAAAATTGTAGGTGATGTTGATTTGGCAAGTGGAATTAATAATGTGTTTGCTTTATATTTGTTGAACTGAAAAATCAAGTTTTTCTTGCATCTAAATAATAATCAACTACGGTAATTAATTATACAAAAATGTGTTATTCTCAATACTTATTCAAAGTTAAGAGCTTTTTCCTAACTACATGGAATAATAATTAGAAACATACTAACACACATGCTCCTAACAGGATTATAGTTGTAGTTATTGTAAAATATAAAATGAATTATACTTTTGTGTTTACCAAAAATAATGTATGCAAGAATAAAATAGTTCTATATTTCTAGTTACAAGTTTTTAAGCTACGAAAGGAACTATAGAGTCTAAAAAACTATATTTTAAAGGTATTATGATGCTAAGCTATTTCTATAATTAATTATTGTTGATGCAATTGTTGAATAAATTACGTATCTTATAATTTTTTCTATGATTGTATTTGATGTTATTTCCCACATGCACTATTGAAGAGACTATCCCAAATACAAAGAGTTATATCAATAAATCACAATCTAAATCAATTCAATCCTCTACATGTACAAAGTCTAATATTTTACTACAATTTTACATAAAAATAGGACTCACCATTTTCAATTTTTGACGATATTGCTTTACTTACTAATGTAAGACAGTAAACGACATCAACATACTTTGAACTGAAGAATACATTTTATTACAAACCTTCTTAAAAGAATTAACCAAGATTTACTACAGAAGGAAGAGAAACAAGGAGCAAGTTAAGGTAGGTACATAAAATGGTGGAAATAGTCATCTTTAATTTGTGCTTTAGAAATCATAAATGGACAACGTGTATTGATTTAAAAACCAATTTAGTTTTAGTGTTGATAACTAATCTTCGAGAATGAAATTTCAATAATAGGTGTATTTCAGTAAGAAATAAAAATTAAAACAAAATTTATATTAATAAAAAGCTTCAACACATAGTACTACAGAGTATGAAGTTTTATAAATTAGATTCTTTGCATAAGAGTAGAGTAGAAATACTATTTCTATTTAGAAGAGTTTTTAAAACCAATGTTATAGTTTAGTTTTAATTTGATTTAAAAGTTACCTGCATAAATATTGTAAGATTAGACGTTCCCACTGGCATCGCCAAATTTATTTTTCTGTATCATGTAGAATTCTTTACTCAAGACATTGTATTAATCTTTAAAAGATCATCAGAAAAATAAGAAACAAATTAATGATTAAACCTCAAACTAAAAATCTCTTTGCAAAGATCAAATATAAGTTTATTATTGGAACTAAAAATATTAACAAAGAGTTTCTATGTTAATAAAATAATTTAAGTTTATTTTTAATTCACTAAGAATTAATAATATTTTCCCTTGTTTCCAATGAAATCTATTTTGTTCCAAGTATTTCATAAAAAAAAGAAAAATATATATTTGTAATATACTGAATATAAATAAATAAAACTAAAATGGAAAACAAAAAACAAATAAATATCACTTCCTACTCTGTACATACTATTTTGACTTTTTCAAAAAAGAGTGACACAGAAAAGAGGCAAGCAACATTTATATTGTAGTGTTCAGTTGTGGCTGGCGACACTCACTGTTTGCTTGGGCGCATGGTCACTGTCACCTGGTCCTGGAGGGTGGCCCTCAAGTCCTTGTTTCGACTTCTGCTCAGCAATCTTTTGAATGGCAAGGAATCGATTCTTGCGCATTTGTATTCTCTTCGCCATATAGCCTACTGTTGCATATTCTAGTAAAACAAGTAGAGTTTGTTACCTTATTGCAAAAAAAAAAAAAAAAATGAAATAAGTTTACAGAAGGTTTTTGTTCAAATTATGAATGAAAATTCTGAATTAATTAAACCATGTACTTTTAACACCTATGAAATCTTACGATGGATACAAGGACCACCACTATGGGAAAATATAATGTGCAGTCAACAGATATCTCTCTCTGTGTACAGATATAAATCTAATATCTACAACCCCAAGAAATAGTTGATACATATTGGGGTGAACACAACTGGTCTTATGTAATATAGGCAGTAAGCCTACACATTTAATTAGATACAGGTCTACATGGAATTCTGATTATAACTTGGCACTTATTTTGATCACACATAAAAATAAAAAATAAAATAAAGATTTAAATAAAATATTTAGGCCTACTGTCATGTTATGTTGCATTTGAATGATATTGATTATGTCTCAAAAGAATTTATTTTTACAAGAGGCTGAGTAAAGATAATAAAATTAATTGCAAAATTTCTCTCCATATTCCATATTATATTATTTATACCGGATTAAACCTTAATAAGTATAATTAAATATTATATTAAATTGACACAATATAAATTTTGGTGTAGAAAGTCTGCATGTGTCTTTTTTTTACAAATAGCGTTTTATCTAATTGTTTATATTGGAAAAAGGATTATTTTTCATCAGTGTTTTTAAACTATAATAATATAAAAAGTGTTTGTATGTGTTCCGCTTGTGTTTCTGTAAGCTCTTAGTAATGCGAGACATACTGTGAGCATCGAGTAAGCAGAGTTTTGTGAACTTTGTGAGTTTTGTTATCTGTTGAAAACTTTTTTATTTTAAGTTTGGGTCATTCGGCTTTACTGCAAAAATATCAAATTAATGTTTTTAACCAATGAATATTAAAGCATGCTTGTTTTTTTAATCAGGGAATTAGGATCTTAGGTCTTTTGAATTGCATGAAAAGTCAAATGTCAATTTTGTTCAATACCCATTTCATTAATTTATTCTTATCTGGGGCGTAAAGTCGCGGGCACTTGCTAGTAATGAAAAAATTCATAGGAAGCCTACAAGTCATGGTTAGTATAAATCCTAACGGTATGTGGTTATTAGTATATAATAATACATGTATATTCCTGGTAAAGAAGACCACAAATTATAGAAGTGTGAGACAAAGGTCAAGTCTAGATGATGAAAGGTTCTTTGATTATTTTTCTAATAGTGTTTATAGCAGTGATGTGGTAAATGAAAGTTAAACTTATTAATTAATATTTTTTTTGTCTTCCTATTGTGTTGATAAGATTATTGCTTTTATTTATTTTGTAACAGGTTTTATTTTAAATACTTGGTTGTTTTATTTTTAAAAATATTCTGAAATATTTCCTGATAAAGTATGGAAAGGGATTCTTTACATAAACTTTTCCAAATACAAGAAATGCAATAAACAAACAAACAATTTTATTTCAATTATATATGAAGATTTAGAACTATAAATATCTAATAAAGTTTTTAATTTTTGAGATTTTCTCTCTTTATAGTTTTATTTTATCTTATTCTTACCTAGAAGAGAAGCGAAGACCATGACGAAACATGTCCCCAGATACACGTCAATCGATTTGACATAGGATATTTTAGGGAGCGCAGCATTGGTTGAGGACATAAGGGTGGTCATGGTGAGCACTGTGGTGACTCCAAGAGCGACTCGAGCCGGAGTAGCATTTCTGTTCAACCAAAAGCTCACCCACGAAATGATGACAATGAGACCAGAAGGAATGTATATTTGAATGAGGTAGTATCCCATGGATCGGACGAATTGTATCTCGCAAGCCAAGCGAGAATAGTTTCCTGTTAAATATTGAATACGATGTGGGTTAGATGGTAAAAACTATTGCCATTTTTTACGTAATATAAAGTAAAAAAATATTTAAACCTTCTTCTTAAAATCATTTGACTCATTTAAACAAATATATTTTTGGGAAGTTATATAATGTTCATTTGTACCACCTATATGATATCAGCCAAATCTTTTAAATTTAAAATAAAATTATTACTTTGCACTATTTACATAATATTTAATATCATAACAATTATTGCATTTACACCACTGGTTTGGTTTAATAAGATTTTCTTGTAAATGCTTTTAATTAAAAATTTGTTTATTATTATTCCTTAACAACTATTTAATACAATGATTGCACATATATTTATGAAACATACTAACATAAAAAACTTTTTAAGATCACTTTGACAACAAATACTCACTGAATAGAGAAAAACGATAAAATGACAACCAATAACTAAGTTAGTGTAACAAACATAACTTGTATTAGTTAAGGTGTTGTTTGGGTTTTTGTAGTTCAAGGGTTTACTTTGCTTAGCGAGTAAAATTATTTAATTTTACGCAAACAGTAATAATAATTTTAGATGAAAAAGTTCTGAAATATTTTTTAAAACTTATTGGCTTAACCAAGGCTGACAATCAATCTGTATAAAAATGTAGTTATAAATGTTTGGTGCTATGTACTTGATTCCCCTTATTTTTATATTGAAAATCAAAATACAATTTAACAAATTATTATATAGGTGCAATAAAAATGTAAATGGTAATCATTGTTTGCATGATGTTTCCATAAAATACAAATCATATTGTTTGAAAAAGTAACAATGTGAAATTTTGTGGATATTGGTTTTGTTCAGAACTCTAAAAATATGAAAACTCTAGCAGAAGCAATAGAGGTACTGCCTTACATTTTCGCACTGATCCTTGTGAGAACATTCTCTGTTTTTTGTATTATAAAACAAAAAAATATTAAAAACATAGTAAAAAAGTATTTGCTTTGCTTTGTATAGGAAATCATAAAATATTATATTTGTAAATATTTTCTTAAATATTAAGGCTTCAATATTATGCTTTAGGAATTCAGTCCAAACAACTCTGTGCATGTATAATGCATTATTATCTTTGGTGAATAGTAACATAAGTACCAAAGTGTTTCTGTATTTACTTTAAGCAATGCAACCCAACTAATTTAATGTATCAAAAAACCTGGTGTCTATTTCAAAACTCTTGGATAAAATCCAGAAATGTTTATCCTTTGTTCTTAGGTCATTATATGTGTTACAAAGAAAAGTTCAAAGGAGTTTGTTGGAGGGGGGGGGGCCCTAGTCATTAAATAATAACACAGAACATATTTTCCTTTCCAAGCCATTTTTACATTATCTTAACCAAGGATATCAGATTTGTTTCAAGTAATGTATTCGTTTGAAACAATGGGACATTATGAATGACAGTAGTATAAGAACATCTGATGTAAAAGCTGAGTAATGACTTTTCTACCACCATTTCATTACAGGAATAATTTCTAATACAACTTTTAGTAACCTACATATTGGTTTTGGCTCGGGCAGAGAGTATTAGAAGTTTGTGTAATGAACTGATATAATTTAAACATAATATTATCAGATCATTGAATTTGAAAAACATTTTATGGAACATTTATTTCCTAAAATTAAAATCCTCTAAAGGTTTTAATGCAAATGTTCGTTGCTTTTCAAGAGTACTCTCCTGTAAACCGTTATGGTTCTATAAGTTCAACCTTTGACTCTATAGTAATAAAATTCTGACTTCATTTTTATTTAAAGGACTGCTGTGAATGTTATGGACAAATTTCAGCACTGCTGAGCAGCATTGTTTTCCATCAGTATTCCTGAGTATGATTGTTCAATGACTGAGTACTTTTATAAATCAACAATAGTTTTTATTATAATGTGTTGATACATTGGTAGCTTTGTACATGTGTTTTATTTTGGAAAATGAGTAACACGGAATCCATTTGTTAATATCTTATTACTTGTGGTGCTAAAGTTCGAATGGCACTATTGTCGAGAAAATATTCCAAATTCTGGGCTAGGAGAAATACATTTTTTCATGTACTTTTAAAGTTAACAAATAATTCGACCACACAGCTGAACCGCTGACGTGAGTTGAGCAAATTTCCAAAATTAAGTTTATAGGCCTATGTTCTAGGGTTTCAACCAACAATTTGGGAAATAGGTCTATTCACGACGGTGCTGAATAGCTGCAAAATGGTTCGCACGCCATTCCGCATATTGGGCGTATCTTCAATACACAAAGCATTGCGTGCTTCGCACGCCATTCCAAATATTGGGAGTGTCTTCAACATACAAAGCATTGCGTGCTTCGCACGCCAACCCCCATATTGGAAGTATCTTCAATACAAGATGCATTGCGTGCTTCGCACGCCAACCTTACGCTAAAATCCACCACTTGGCTTTGAACCGGGTACTTTTATGGTATTTTACGTTTTGATCGATTTTGGTCGAACCAAGCGAGCTATAAGGTCGCGTAAAAAATAAAAATGTGCAGAATAACATCCTGCATTTATATTTGTAGAAAAAAACTTGCAATTAATTAATTTCAGTTTAAATTATTAAAATAAACACAGTTTCTTTATTTATAAACCGATTTTATTAATTCATGTTTTGTTGGATTTTTTATAATAAATACTACAAAATTTTTTTCTTGCAAAAATTTGATTTAGGTACCGGTTTTCGTGAAATTTGACACTAAAAAATTCAAATGGCCGCCATTTTGAAATTTGGAAAGTTAAAACATATTTTTTTTACAAATGTTACTTTAGTGCAAAATACTTTTGCCAAGTTTCGTAGAAATATCTCAAAGGGTTTTTGAAATAATAAATATTTTCCCAAAATACAAAATGGCGGATTACTGCTAAACTAAGCCGAAATCGAAAAAATGTTATACTACATTTTCGACTTATTTTTGCATGTAAAATCTGAATCTGCATAGCTCGTTACATAAATAACTAAACAATTTGTTAGATTTTAAAAAAAAAAAACAGCCTAAATTTATGGTTTTAGGCTAATTTTGGTTGTTGTAGACAATTACCAAGAAATAATGTTTTTAGTTTTTTGTCGATAACTCGGTTATTTTTTGACCTACTGAAAATACAAAAAAGCCTTGTGTCTGTCGTTAAAAAAGGAAAATATTTTGTCTCTTGTATATGTTTTGTAAAGTTAACGGTTTTCAAGATATTCCACGTTAAATATTTGCAACGACCGCCATTTTGAAAATTATTAAAATAAATTCTCTGTGTTTGGTACACTTGTTAATCGTAACATATAAAATGCTTATTCCAAATTTAAACTCGATATCTTATCTATTTCCAGAGTTACAGTGAGTTTTTGTAAAAAAAACAAAATGGCGGATTACGGCTAAACTAAGCAGAAATAGAAAAAATGTTACTCTATATTTTGACTTATTTTTGTATGTAGAATCAGGTCCTGTATATATCCTGTATATCAGCCCATCACACATTTTTATGACATCCTGTATATATGATTTTTAATGACACCCTAAAACGTGTTGTGGTGACCATGATCGGTGCTCATTTGCTACTCCCGACCTTGGGTCCTTAACCCCACTGCAATAGCTCATTTTTCCTATGGAAATTCGGTAATAAGTAATAATTGACAAAAAAGTGTCTAGCAGTGTAGTGTTTTAATCATTGTATAACTAAAGTACCCAATGCTCAAGTTGGGTAGCATAGATTAGACTTTGTGTGTAGTGTTTATACGCTACTACAAGTAATGAGTCTCTTGAATTTATTCAACATGTTCTCAACGTGCGTAAACTAAATAATTTGTATTTTGTAAACTCTTGTATTAACAAAAAAAAAAAAAAATACATAATTTATTTTATTTATAAATATAAGACTGGTAAATACACACAGAATAAAATAGGTCCAGTGGTTTGGCTGAATATAATAATATGTACAAAGAACTATATACACATTTATTAATATTACGTTTTAATACGTTTTAATTATCACTAAGAATCAAACATTTTCTCTTCCATATGGCATTAGGTTTGGATATACAGTATACTAGTGAAATTTTGCTGGCATTTTTTTGACAATTTTACCTACTTTTAGAAATAAATTGTAAAAACTTAATACATATTGTGTATTATTTAATTATACTGAACATTAATATTAAAATTAATAAATTAAACATTAATATTAGTGCAGTCTAATTAAATTTAATTTGAATACCTTCTTTGGCAACTGTAGTTTGAGTAAATATGAAGGTACCCAGGGTACTGAGTAAAGCACTAAGCAAGAATTTCATTTGTTTTAAATTAAGAGTGATTTTATGTAAACAAACACAAACATTTTACCCAGTCTTCTAACTTTTGTGAATTGATACCAATCTATTGGGAAACCTATTTACCTTTTTATTGAAGACGTTTTCCAAAGCTTTGGTATGAATAAACAAATTTAGTTCACATAAATGTTTCAAAATCTTAGACCTAAGGGAGGCTACTGGGGTATGAGTAGTACCTGTTGTGAGGCTAATTTCCATTGCTCTTTGCCGATGTCCCAACACTTTAAACTGGGGTAGAGACACTTCATTGGAGACGCCAACAGAATTGGGACCCTCATTCCACTTATAACGAATATCTCGCATAGTATAACCGACTGAGACACACATAAACATACACTTTCCTATATAAACTTATATTTACCTAGGCTTATGTACTCACTATCTGTCCAATATTTTTGTTTCGAGGTCAGGCAGAGTGTTTGTTTGAATTAATAGTATATCTGTTGAGAAATTGGGATCATTGTTAAATCGTTAGTTTCTGAGCTTTTGTGTGATAATTCGTGTTATTCTATCACTCTATAATTATACCATTAGGGATTTGTGGACGATTTTTGGTATGCTTAATATTTAAACGGAATAAGTAATAGTTCAATTTATAATCTACCTGTTAAAAAATAGAATAATGGATATTAGGTTGGCCTAGTGAAGTTTGGTAAATATTCTATCAATATTCTTATATTTTTCGTAGAACTATAATTGTTTAGATAAACAAAACACGTTTAAAAAAAAAAGATGAAATTGAATTAAAAACATACTGCTCTTTCCTTAATCAAAAATATTGAACATAGTACTTATGCATAAATTTAGCAGGATGTGAATTTAATGCATGCACTTCCGGTAGACAGTGACACGAGATGACGTCATCGATAGGTAATAATAACTTACGATTTCGCGGATGCAGAGACATTTCTGAAAAACTGTTATTATAATAGGAAGCAAAACATTTCAAATAAAGAGGAAAAAGAGATTCAAAATTCCTTCTGGTGATGAGGACTTTGACAGTTTTAGGCTAAACTATTTTGACAGTTGAATATTAAAAGAAAAGAGTTCCAACAGAGATATCGCTACTCGCAAAGTTTTAAAATGCTTGCCGTGATATGTCAGGTATTACCTGAGATTTATATCGTATTTCCCTTTGAAATGCTCTCGTTATACACGCCAACGTTCTACATAAATGCAGTTGCTAATTTATTTACACTAAATTCATATTTCCACTGGCTTAGTACAAGCAATCTAGTCGTAATATTTCCTGTCGGTAAAAGTGAAGAGAGAGGAAATGCCTGTAAGATATACGATACATTTAAACGACAAGTTACGTTTAAATGTACCATTTTAAACTTAGATTCAGATGAAGTGATATTCACTGATAATGTAAGTTGAGTTTGGCCTATGGTTAATTAAGTACACGTAACTGAAACCCTTACTTTGTTTCTATAAATCCTATGCGGCTCTGAAGGAGCTCACAGTGGCAGAACTCCACTTACGGGAAATTGCAAATCTGTTTCACAAATAAATTTAGTCCTCGTCTATTTAGCAAGTACTATGTTAAACAAATAACAAACAAAATTCTCAAATTAAATAAATATTTATTAATGAAAGTTCTTTCCGCCTGTTAAATTGATAAAGTTAGTTGAATATTGTAACGTGTGAAATAGGCTTCACCCTGTCTAACTAATTGTATATAATTTTATGAAAGTTATTTCCTCCTGTTATATTGATAAAGTTAGTTGAATATTGTAACGTGTGAAATAGGCTTTACCCTGTCTAACTAATTGTATATAATTTTATGAAAGTTCTTTCCACCTGTTATATTGATGAAGCTAGTTTAGTATTGCAACTTTTGGAATATACTTTATCCTGTCTAACTAATTGCGTATTTTATGAAAGTTCTTTCTGAATGTTATATAGATAAAGTTAATTGAATAAATATTGCAATGTTTGGAATAGTCTTTATCCTGTCTCACTAATTGTATATTATAAAGA
>JAGFPH010000069.1:171207-236839 GCA_018207615.1 Philaenus spumarius
TATAAATGCAAATATTTTTACTACCAAGTTCTGACGTCATCTCATGTCAAATGCCGATGGATGTATAAATGAAGTTAGGTGTACCTGTAGACAGGTTAATTTCGGTCGCCCTCTGCCTGTGCCCGAGGACTCTGAATTGAGGCAACTGCACCTCGTTGCTAATACCAACTGATTTGAAACCTCTGTTCCATTTGTAACGGATATCACTCATTGTGTACCCAACTGCACTTGACAGACAAGACAAACAACAAACTTTAACTGTCATTAACTCGACTTCTATTGGTTAACTTTCTCCAGGATAGGAAAGGTAAGGGTGTGGCCATTCCAAATATAAACTACTTGGTAAATAATAAAAATAACTACTTAAATGCATCAGTTTACTAGCCGATGTAAAATAAATGGTTTGTTTGGTTGTAGATCTTAAGTTTAGATGGGTAATACGATGCTGTTTGTATCGTAAACTAAATATACAACGAGCTGTTTTTTTTATGAATAAGTGTTGGAATTTAATTAGTATTCTAACTTACTATGAGCTAAACATGTGTACTTAGGTCATTTAAAATCAGTAAATGTGCCAATGGTCTTAAAAAGTGTATGTTCTTGAAAGTCACACATTTGGTTTTAGATTACAAACGAGAGTCATTTAAAAAAAAAAAAACGTTCAAAAATCATTTTAACAGACCAGCCTTTAAATAAGCGTGCATTATTTTTATTCATAAATAATTGCATAAATTAGATAATTCATAAATAAATATTGAGCATGGCTTGTGAGAAGATATACTTGCTAGAATAAACTTTGAACACAAAATCTCGCAACTAATACGTTTAATAACTCAAACAAGTTTCAACGACAAAGTCGCCATCTTCAGTGATGCACGAGCTACAATAGTCAAATTATAACTAGTGAGTTATGGTTTGACTATTGTAGCTCATGCTTCACTGAAGATAGGGACTTTGTCGTTGAAAAGCGTTTGAGTTAATAAACGTATTAGTTGTGAGATTTTGTGTATATAATTCAGACACATTATTTAAATTGTGATATTATTGTTCCATTTCGTAAAAGGAACAATAAAGGTCTTACGGTTATACCTTATCCATGTCTCTTCAGGAAGATAATTTTATGCATTTTCTTTTTTAAATACATGTTATATTTTGAGGTGATACGATAGTTAAAGGTAATAAATTTTGCAAATGATTAAGGACTTTTGTGGTCAGTTTATATTATGTTGACACTCTTAAACTTGTTATAGGAATACATTATAAGTTAATTTGCAATTTTAAAATAATAATGTTAGTGTGTTATGTTTCTTTATATTTCATAATTAATAAATATTATAAAAATAAGTCAGGCTGAACTAGTCTAAATATCAGGAATAGAAAAAATAAGAATAGTCAAAAATATTTGAATGATTTAAAAATTAAATATTTAACAAATACTAGTTTGAATTACGTTTCAGCATATAAACATCTGTTGGACAAGTTTTAGATTACTTGGATGAAATATTTATTTTCGTCTTTTATTTGATATATTAAAAATTGTTTAAAAAAAATTTTAAATTAAAATAAAATTTAAAATTTAAATTTGTTAAATTGTTTTGTTTGTTATTTTTTGTTGTTGTGATTAAAAAAATATTAAATACAAAGGTTTTTATAAACAAAGAAATTTAAGATGACTGATTACTTAGCAAGGCCAAGGAAATAAATAAAATTTATTTATAGATATGGAGCCAAATAAATTATATTTAATACAGTAATAATTTTGTAGTAATACAAAATTAAATTTTCTGAGTACTGAAAGAATCCCAGAAATATTATTTAAGAAATTTAAATTAAATAGCAGCGTTAAAAATAGTATTGTTAGATTAATGAAATGCAGAAAAGGCAATACAAAGAATATTACAGACTTTTAAAATATTGTAATCGCTATAAATGGGTTTCAAATTATTATTGTTTTACAATTATACGTAATTATGGATAGAATTTATTGTGGAAAACATTAGTCCTATATAAGAAAATCTAGAGTGAGCTTTCTAATCATTTCTGACTTTTTTAAATTCCAACACAATTCACTTTTAAAATAAAGTTTTCGTAAAATATTAACAATTTTTCAACTGATGCATTGAAATAAAACAAACATGTTTTGTAAAAAAGGAGTAATCAAATGCAGCAATAACAAAATATCACTACTCACTACTAAAAGAGGAAACTAAAACTTGAGGTTCATGTGGAGGTATTCTGAGGTAAGGGTAGGAATTATACGTAACACAAGTTACTAAGCGGCCATGCGAAACTCAAGTGCTGGGTGAGAAAGAAAGCAAAATAGCATGCGAGTTATTTACAGTCATGCACACGATTTCAGTAGTTTCGAGGTGTGTTGGTTTATTTTTGGGATTTTATACAACGAAATAACTATTGTTAGTCATACGGACTGTATCAAGTCGTGTTATTCCCAAATAATATAACAATAACATCTGTGTTTGGCCAACTTAAAGGGTGGACGATTATCTATTTAACCAACGTAAAATTCATAGCGATTTTAAACTTGAAATTGGTTTTTATCGACTCATTAAAGACATTTTATAATTTAAGTGTGTTGTAAATATAAACATGTATAAAAAAAAAGAAAAAAGGAAAAATAGCATTTTTGTACAGTATTATAAATATTTAAAAAATAGACAGAGCGTTCTTAAAGCCTCTTTAACCCCTTTTATTATTTTTTGTTATTGAAAATAAGTTAACAAAACTTTGTATATATCTTGTGTTGCATAACAGGACAATTTGTTTTTACATGTATGAACCTTTATGATTTTGGGAGGCTTGAGGGTGTTAGGGGGTAAACAATTTCAAATATAAAGGTAGGTGATGTAATAATCCATTGACAAGCTTATTAAAAGAGAAACAGAGTGGCGCAAACTAGAGCTTATTATCTTGCTTCGTTTCAAAGTAATGGACATTCAAAGTTTAGAAAATGATATTGTTATCATAACATCAAAGCAGGTTATTAATTTGTTAATATTAGGAATAAATAGGTTGTGTGTTATTTTCTAGAACTTTGACTGTCCATTACTTTGAAACGAAGTAAGATATTAAGTTCTAGTTTGCGCCATTGTGTTTATCTTTTAATAAGCTTTTCAATGGTGTATTATATGACCTACCTTTATATTTAAATTGTTAACCCCCTTATCACCCTAAGCCCCCCAAAGTCATAGAGGGTCAGATATGTCAACAAATTTGTCCTGTTATGCAACATAAGATATATACAAAATTTTGTTAACTTATTTTCAGCAACAAAAATAATGAGGGGATTTAAATGGACTTCTCTTTATATTTGTTGTATTTGCAAACATAAATAATTATATCGTGCACCATTCATAAAAGTATGCACAACCGACTTTATTTGAAGAAAACGTTCCCATTGTGATGAATATATAATCCCAAATTGACATTTTAAGGTAAATTGATGGTTTAATTGAAATGTCAAAGTAAAATAATTATTTTAAAAGAATCCCAGGTTCATCAATAAAACGACGTCCAAATATTAAGTCCTATTGTTCTATTCTAGGTTTGAGGTTACAACTAAAAATGAAGAATTTATGATTTTGATTTGAAGTAAGTTAATACGTAGGCCTATGTCCCGAATAGTTACGTTTAGATGGCAACGTTTCAAAACATTTCTAGTGATAAAACGTACACAATATTACCGACTACAAATAATTGAAGGTTTTGCTATAAATTACTTATACTTTGAGTATTTATTTGAGTTTAATCTCGTCTACTGAAATCGTTTAACCAAAAAAGAACAAAATCAAAAGCAACAAATGCATTTCTATAAATGGTTACATTGATTGTAAGTTGAGGATGATGCACTCGCGTGCACAGTTGGTTTAATCCAAGGCAAGTCGAGTCTTGTTTTACGGATTTGTTTGTTTGTTGACTGTTGCTCAGCAGTGCAGTTCAGTGATCTGCGTGTCCTAAAACGTTTTGCCCAGTGCAAGAACTATATTTAATGAGAAGGCATTTGGTTAGTCTCACTTCCTCGGGCACGAGCCTTAGTGCTGTGTTCGGAAGGAGACCGAAATTAATCAAGACAAAATAATAAGGACATACAGTCACGGGTCAACCCAGCTGGACACACAGTATTCTGGTCCAGCTGTGTTGAGCCACCAAAAATATAGATTACATCAATACACACACATTTGCACAGTTTATAAAATTTCATCATAAATCAAATATTCATATTGAATTGTTTAAAGTTGAGATAATTTCATTAGCATTTTCATATACATTAAAATCAACTCAAATATCAACCATTTGTTTCGTATTATACACATGATAACATAATATACAGAAAAAATACACCGTAAAATATCATGTGATTTATTTACGAAGTGAAACATTATGATCAGAAAATATAACCCCTTTTTGCTGGGTTATAACTAATATTAAAACAAATTAAATCCTATATCATTTATTTCACAATTGAATTATGAAATGTATGAATAAAATTGGACCATAATCAATAAACAACAACAAATCCAGACATTGCAACTGAACTACTAAATTGTTAGCTATTTTGATTTATTAGGCCTGCCGTTTGCCAGGAATCAGTCTTCCAGTTTTCGTGATGTTGGAATTATTTGTTATTGTAGAAGTTGTTTTACATGTAATTTTTTTTCTATTTGGGTTGGGCCTATTAGTGAGAGATTTAAAGAGATATTTAACAATTTTACTAATCCAATAAGAGATTATTGGGTTTTTACTAAACATTTCATAAAAATCTCCAAAGGCTTTTGTTACTTCAAGGAGACTAAATTAGCATTATAATGAAAAATATTTTTATTAAATCGAATATAAATTTTGTAAGAAAAATATATTTTTAGAATAGTTTAATTTGGTAATTAGATAATGTTTAAATATTGCCAAAAAGCCTTTTGTTTCTATTTAGAGTGAGCGGATTTTTTTATAAATGTATAAGTTTAAAATTAAAGAGGCTTAAATTCAAAGTATGATATGAATTATTGTTCTAGTAGTGGAGAAAATAAAATACATTTACTAGAAAAAATAGTTTTTAACAAAGTAATTTTAGGATCATATTTCTTGAGATCTGATGAATCGGATCCATAACTGATTTATTAAAAATAAAAGGAGTAATAGCTTAGAGTAGGTATTAAACATTGCATATATAAGCTTCGTCTAAAATAGGTTCTTTCATTTTAGTTTATAAGTCTTGGGCTGTTTATTAAGCAGGTATGGCTCAGTTAAGACGTATTTACGACTTGTTAACGATAAATGAGCCAAAACATAAGGTAATTGTTTACTATTACTTTGTCAGAAGCAAATCTTCCCATATTGAAATATGTTTAGTATTTATGTATTCTAACAATGAATTAACATGATTCAAGGCTCGGAAAAAGAAAATCGCCTTAAAAAAAAAAGAAAAAATAGCCTGCGGTTCTAAAATAGCTTCTAGTTCCAATATGTTTCAAGCAAACCTTCCCGTATTGAGATATGTTATCGCTAATGGACTGCAATCGACAAATAAACATGTTTGAAGAGCCGGAAAGGTAAACGAGATAAGGTAAGTTGAGTCAACGAGCAGGTTTGTTAACAGTGCAGGTCGGTTGTAAACAGTCCGTCGTGTAGTAGTTCAGATTCATTTTCATGCGACAACTGAAACTTGAGTCTTACGTTAACTCTATTTATTGTTAATGGAAGTAATAAATACTTTGAGTAATATACTAATTTACAAATTGGAAACATACTGTTACTAAAGACTACTGTATAAGTTAGAACTTCATGCTATTTTTTATGGTTGCGTTTCTGTTGTACACAGACAATAGTTAATATTCTAACTTATGTATGTTTACAATGTTTATTTATTATTGTTTAAGAATAACAGTATTACAAGCATATATATATATATGTCAAAAAAAAATTGTCTGAAATTCTGACTTATAGTTTAATCACAGTATGTTTCCATCACCAGTACTCTGATGTAGAAACTTTTAATGTATGTTTTCATCATTTATTAATGATTTCTGGGTCTTGAATCATGTTAGTTCATTGTTAGAATAAAACGACGAAAATAAATCTCAAGTACCGGTACTGTGTGATAAACCGTCAACAAGCAACAGTAATTTTCATCAGATGACGTCTTTTAAAGTAAGTTATTCATTCGTTTTTCTTTTTCCGGGCCTTGACTTATGTTAATTCATTGTTAAATATGAAAATATGTAACATATCTCAATATAGGAAGATTTGCTACTGACAAAGTAGTAGTAAACAATTACCAAACATAGATTACTAAATGCCAAATAGTACAAAAATAACCTAAGTTTTCTACATTTGAAGTAGCAGTTCGTTGTTCGATTTGTTTATTTTTGAATCCAATACTCTATGGTTTGATTACAAGATCAAAAACAAAACACAATTTGTACACCTGTAAAAAAATAGTTATTGTGTAAAATCATGAAAGAATTTAAAAATTACAAAGAGGTTAGTACTGACACAGTTACAAAAATATGTTAGAACAACTGTGCATTGCACTTATTTGTAAAAATGAGAAGAAGCTAATTAAATACCACAAAAACATTTGCATTATTAAACAAAATTAAATGTATACAAGTGTGGCAGCTATGTTTGATCCGGGGTTTACTTCCTTCTTTTAAGGCAAATTTAGCACTGTAGAAACAAATAAGCATTGAAACGGTGCCAATCTGTGATTATCAAAATTCAATACTCACAGCTTTCTATTTCGATATGACAAAGTTGCCTGTCCATTGGGAAGTATTGAAGATTCATTGGACAAGATGCTGTAATGGTCAGTCTAGAAACATGATAAACAATTAGTGCGATTAAAAATAAGTTAAAGTAATGTAACAAAGCAAGTCAGACATCTGATTCAGTTACATAAGATTATTTTGTTACTTGCGATTACTGTGGGTAATTATCTAATATGTGATATTACTTATTAATAGCATGTTACGGGTATTGAAATGAGTAAGAGCGTAACAGCTTCAATAAATTTGTACTTTGATGGAGGGACTGTGATACTAATGCGTTTAATTCTCGAAATAAGTGTAATACGCTTTATACTCATTTGAAAATAATTTCTACAAACTCTACATCGGACAATGAAGAGATAGCAAACATGAACGTGTTCCCTCTAAGTACCAACTCAACAAACAAAAATTACCATAGAAAAGATTATATATTAATTGAGAGTGCAGGTTATTTTTGCCACCATTGGTATCTCGTATACTATTTAACTGACAAATAACTTTAAATTGATGCCCTTCCTTAAATTTTTATGAGATTTAAGAATCTCTTTTGAAATACGTAAAACTGGTTAACAATTTACATTTTTTAGATTAAGTCAGTAATTAAATATCTCGTATAAACTATCCTTAGGCCCTATATAATATTTCTCACAGGTGTTTTTGTCACTAAGCGATTTCTCCCTTAATTCTTCATAAAAGTTAATTATTCAAGCATCATTGTAAAGCTTATGTTTCCCGCTATTGACGAAAAATAGGCAAACAGCTTAAAACACATGTTTTATGTACAAAAATTGATTAAAAAAAAATATTATGTTATACTTCATATGGTTCCTAATGAAAGGCGCCATCAAATAACAATCTGTTTAACTAACATGACAACTTGCGAAATATTCGCACGGGTTAGGTAGTATTAATTATTTAGATAAGTTGCAATTGTACATTTTTTACATTTTACTTCTATATAACTTCAGTGTTATAGTTGCTTAGGTTGATCGGTTAACTATAATGTCTTTACTCACTTGTTAACAACAATGTAAACCAATATTAAAAAAAACGTAAATTTTATTCTTGCGTTAAGTTTCTAGAAATTAACGTATTAATTAACACGAATAATGAAATTAACATATTAATGGATTATTAATATTTAATCTGAAAAGGATTTTAAACTCCATATTTGGAAAAAAATAGAAATCAATGAAATTGTGTAAGTTGTAATTACAAATTTGTTACTAAAATGGTAATATTAAAACTATTAAACTAGACGTTTAGTGTAAAATATATTTTACTTAATACACGATCATTGTTATTTTCTCAGGCAATTAAATTTCTGACAATTTCTGATCCATTACAATAACTGTAATTGGTTTAAACTAGTTTTAGGTCTTCTATAAATAATTTATTAATTTTTTAGTTTAGCACTGATATCTAATTAAATTTTAAATTTTTATTAACAAGGGAGTATGGAAAATCGCCTAAGTTTACAAAAGAATTTAATCTCTTTCACATTCTAAACCGGGTTATAAACCAGTTCTTACAGTGGGTTCATAACAAATTATCTAAAAGAAAAATCTTAGTACTTTATACAAAATGAAAAAGTCTAATGTAAAGAGGATTTTAAGTTTGAAAAGCAATTTTGAAGTTGAACTCAGTATTGCAACATGGTGAACATTTAAAAAGTTTGAATCACATTTTAGATCTCTTGGAAAAACCAAAAATGTTGTTACACTTCAAATTATTCAAATCTAGTAAACCGTTTACTAAATAAAATGGTGGCAAAGATACAAAAATCACCCGTGTACTATCATATACTATATATGCCATTTTTTACATATGAAGTTATTTTAACTAATGAAGTTATTTTATTCATCCATATTAGAATGAAGAAAGGCAAGAAGTTACATTGCGCAGGGTCAACCTGGCAAACTACACTAAACACCACTGTTTAGTTCAGGTCTAAATACTCAAAACAAATCCATTGTAAATTATACAGGAACCTTTTTCAATGTTTCCGTAAGATGATGTGCTTGCCAATATTTCATCGTTTACTTGAAAATATAACTTTTCTAGAAAGATAATTTTAAGACGATTTTAAATCTTGCAGGACGCCCAAACATAAAACGATGCACTATTTACATAAAATATAATGTACGGTTTTTGTTCTTAACAACTTTATTGTCTGCTTTTGATTCTATTGGAGAACTTATTCTGATTAAGTCAAATGTGATTAACACTTTCGATAGTATAAAGAAGATACTCGCACAAACTTTAGAAATAAATTGTAGATTTTAATAGACATAGCAAATCAAAATGCGTTATTTAATCTTCTCATCTATATAATACAAATGGAATGCTGTTCGTTGGTGTAAGCGCATCACTTAAGAACGGCTGAGACAATTTAGCTATTTTTTGTTTTAAAATCTTCGTAATAGTCCAAACTAGGTTTTTATGAAAAGAAAATTTTAAAAGTTCCTGGAAAATTTTCTAAATCGGGAAAACTGAACATGCTTTTTCAATGGGATTTTTGTATGAACTCAAGACCAAAAACAGAATGCACAAAAATAATTAGTTGTTCTGATAAAAAAAACTTAGCAACACAGCTGTGATGTTTGTTTACATTCATTACCATAGCAACTTTACTTAGTAAATAAATTTATAATCATATATATTAATATTCTTCAAAACCAACAGTTCTTTAGGTTAGATTGAAAAACAAAAACAAACACTAACGAAAATCAACGAAAAATGCTTACTGTATTATAATTCAATTCAAACATCGGTTGTACATATCTATATACTTAGAGATATGCTGTTTAAAATATTATTTATATAAAATATATCTTATCTATGAATTTTTTAATACTTTTCAAATCATATTTTCGCTTTCAAAAACAGTACTAATAAACAATTTGTCACCAGGCATAACCATGAACATACATGAGCCTAAACATAATTATATTGAAATCTAAGCAAACCATCTGAATGAAACTAAAAGATAATATTTTGTATTATTTTGATATATATAATAATTGTGTATTTAAATAATAAACAGTATCTTATACTAATCTATTACACAAAAATCCATTGTCACGGTGTTTGTCCGCGATGAACTCCGAAACTTATCAACCGATCTTAAAGATTTTTTTTAAATGTGTGATTTATCCCAAATTAAAATATAGAATAGTTTTTATTCCGATACAAGGGGTTGAAATGAGGATTGTACAATCTATTATACAAAAATCCATTGTCACGGTGTTTGTCCGCGATGAACTCCGAAACTACTCAACCGATCTTAATTAATTTTATTTTCAAAATATGTGATTTCTCCAAATTAAAATATAGGATAGTTTTTATTCCGATATTGAAATGAGGGGTTGAAATGAGGTTGCAACCAATAATAAATACAAATTAAACTAACTTCTTACAAGCTATAAACCTAAAATTATGTAGCCTAATATAATTTTTAAGATAATACAAAACTATTTGCAATTTGATTATTTTTGTTTTGAAAGTTGCACCATCCAATAGGGAATCAAAAGGGCTATAAAAAAAGTTCTTGACATTTTTTGTTAAAATGTACGGTTTTTGAGTAATTCAGGTTTGACATTTTCAAAAAACATCAATTTTGAAACACCGTCAAAAGGGATGAAATGGAATAACTACCCTTAAAATTATATCAAGCAATAGCGAAGCATTGCGGGTCCACTAGTTTGTCAATAAAAAAAAGAAGAATTTGCATATTGTTTAAAAATACTGTACATGGAAGCTTAGAGGTGACTATAATATGCTAAATTGCAGCAAATTAAGTTTTAATTCAACAATTATTGTAAATACTAGGGGAATCCTTTAGGACATTCACAAGCCAATTCTCGTCCTTCTTTTACTCTCATTATTTGTATATGTTTGCTCAAAATAATAATTATTATTTATTTTTAATGAAGGTGTACCATTAATCATAACCTCAAAGATAGTAGTAAACGTATAAATCAAATTATCAAGTTTCCGTATATCGATTTGTTCTAATGAAATGCCACTGATAAACGGTTTAGAGCTATATAGGCCAACAGGTCAAATTTATTACTAAGCTTTTATTTCTTTAAAAACACCTTAACAATATTTATTTAAGAATAAGTTTTTTTTAAAGCTGCTATGAGGTAATACAATGTTTTTAAATGGTAATTTTTTACCGGCATTCACAGTCAAAACAAAGTTCAACAGTATTAAATTTTATGGTTTTTATTGAAGAATTTGATTTTTTTACACCTATTGCTAGAGTTTTACTAGTCCAATAAATACGTTTTTAGTCATTAGAATGCGTTCCTTGAGTACACTAGAAAATAACTTCTAAAGAACAGACTTTTAGAATTAGGACGCGACGCCAGAAAACTAGTTAAGTTTCTGCTGTAGTGGCGGCCATCTTGGATTTGTATCCCTTAAGAGCAATGTTAAATTTAAAACCATTTATTTCGTTAATATCTGTTGTTTACTAAAGCAATACCTAACCTAGCAACGTTTAAAAACATAGTGGCCTCCGTATAATACGTAAGTACCTTTAGTATGTTTAGTTGCTACTAGGTTACTACTAAAAATAGTATGTAATAAAAAAAGTCTACATATATGGGCCTCCGTATAATACGTAAGTACCTATCTAAAAGTGAATAGCAAGCCGGATCCGCAATTTTATAAAGAATATTCAGTTTTTTTTCCAGCACTCAATTACAAAAGATGGATTTATAAAATGGTTTTAAATGAGGCAATCTCAAAGCGATCAGCTGCAATTTTAGACGGCGACTTTCTCTTTTTCTGAAGCAGACCCTTAACCTAGCTAATAGTTAAGGCAAGTTCATAGATTTGGTTCATTTGAAATTATTTTGGAATACACTCAAGAATCGCTTTTTAACGAAACAAAAAGTACAAAATCGATCAAGTAGAACTGTATAAAAAGATGGTTAAGGAATAACCAAATTTTGTATATATTATAACGTACTAAATTATTTATATAATTTAGATTAAAAATAGCCCTGGAATTTAAAAAAATGCAAAGAGTATCTAGATTTTTCAATAGCGTTTAATTTCTACAAAATAGTAAATGTGTACAAATCGTACACAAAAACATTTGATTTCATTATGTGTTCGTCCAGATAATAGTGATAGAACTTTACAGTTCCCTGAATCGAAAATGAAATCAAGAAATTAACTAGAGTAATTAAATCGCTAAGTTTGCGAGTAAGGTTTTACAGCTATTGGAAAACGCGTATAGCGGTAGGAGTTAACAAATAGAAAATGCAATTTGTAACGAAAAAAGTATTATTAATTGGTTGCTATGGCAATGAGAAATATAAAATACGAGTAAGGAAAGAGCGTTATCAAATTGGTTGCTATGGCAATGAATGTAAACATGTTTTGGTACTTCAATTTAAATTAAGAGACTGTCGGTTCCATCCGGCGTAGTTCAGATATTAACGTCAAGCGCTGAAATACATTTAATAAACATTCAATGTTGGTCCATCAGTCTAGGCCTAACCTGAAATTATTATTGTTTGTAGCCTATAATATTTCATTTATTTTACCTGACTTAACGGCAACATAGGCTACATACAATAATTTTAGGTTAGTCCTAGAAAGTAATTTTAAGTCTAGGCCTGACATAAAATGATTGTATGTATGTTGCCGTTAGACAGGTAAAATAAATTAAACGTACACTCAATAGGTTAGGCCTTAACTGATCAACCAACATTTTAAGTTTATTGAATGTATTTACAACGAATGGACATTTAACTGTGTTTACCATCTTAGCTTTGATGTTATAATTAATTCTATACCTTTTATTACAATAACATTAAACGTATGGGAACAGTAAATATTTGTGCAAAAAACAAACTAATAATAAACGGAAATTGAAAGATTAAAATTATGTGTGTATGTTGTCGTTAAGGCTGTTAAAAGAATTGAATAGAAGGCGTGATGAACTTCATTCCTGACGGGGGCCCCACGACCGCACATACTTTACTTTTTGTTTTAATGAGAGGTATTTAGAAATCTACAGTGAACAAAATGTGGTTAACACCAGACATAATTAATTATAAATATAAAAAGATTCCATACTATCAGTTACCAAGTACTCACCGTATACTTCTCGTTATACTGCCGGAATGATGAATGCGGATGAATTCATTGCTCGTCGTGGCAATGTGGAAATAGGACTGTTTTTCATTGACGAAGAACGTGTCTGGCACCCAGATGTTCTTGATAAACTCTGAACCTACTGATAGCGTTTCTACTCCGGGTCTTTTCCGAAAGGCCAGCCGTGGGTCTGTCCAAAATTGACGAAAGTAAAAGTCTAACGTGAAGTCCTGTAGAATAGGATAAACAATTAGAAGCTGACACGAAAATAGAATTCATTTTCAATAAGTTGATGGTATTTATTTTTACGTTTTGAGTGTTTCTGTTTCTACTATGATCTGAATAATAGTTGAATAATTTGTTGAAATCAACTTTCAGTTTATCACAAAATTTTACGAGACACATTATTGAATATCATTTTAAGTGAAGATGGTTTACAAAACGTTTCAAGAATATTGAAAATGAATTAATAGCAATGAATATGTAAATAAGGTAAAGCCTTCTGTGAAATATGTTATAAATATAATCTTATAGGTTACATTTAACATTGATTTCATGCTCATTCCTAAACATGCTCATGCTTTGAAACCTCTTGAACCATGCTTATGAAGCTTAACAGTCCCAAGTAGAAAGGGTTTGTGTTATCTACTCTATTCGTGAATCCTGGAAATAGTCTTTTGATTATATTGTAACTTATTCAATCGTACAGCATTGCTGACAACAGTTAAACAGATCAGCAGTGATCTCTGTGGTCAGTTTAGGCATCACATACTCGGATATCTGCCCACTTTGCAACAATGGAACACAAGACAAATATCATAGAACTCTTGTGTCAACTCCTACTGGGAAAGCGGAGATGCCAAGAATGGTGTTCTTTAAAGTAAAAGAAAGTATTTACATCAAATGTAAACGAAATTAATAAACTTCAAATTATTTTCGAACTTTCAAAATCTGTCCTATACATTTTTTCACTTTCAGTTTGACAAAATGGTTATCAATACTATACAACTATTCAATGTCTATGTCTAACGTGTACATTTTTAGAGATTTGTTATCAACCCTAGCAACATTGGAAGAATTAGCAATGTCGTAACTGTCTTTGATTCAGGTGGAAACTCATGAAAGAAAAACAGGCTATAATTAGTGGTAAAATCACATTTAATTTCGCCGCTTTTGACAGATGTTTAATATTCAATTTTTATTTGTTGAGGGTTACAAATAGGGTATGCAAAATAGTTTTAACGCAAGAAGATAAATAGCTTCTTGAATGTTTCAATTTCAGCAAATACTAGAATGGAGGAGACAAAATATTCTTGTTCCCTGGTAGAGATACTAAATGTAGAACTGATTTTGACGAATGAGTAAAAATAATAACATAGTTTATGTTGAATTTTATAATATACAATATTGTGGGATCTATATTGTCGGAATAAAGCAATTTAAATGTAAAAGTTTTTTGCATTTAATTAAAGTGCTTATTTAGATTTTAAAATGATTATTGATCAAAGAGCCAACCTTAAAATAATGTTCTTGATGTTAAATTTACAGCGGTAAATATTATATTTAAGACTTGTAAGCCACCGTGAAAAATCACAGGCAAATTAATTAGATACACATCAGAAGTACATCATTTAAAAAAAAAAAATTTAAAACAACAGAATTTTTCTAGGCTTACCTACTATGCTGACGGGGATTTTTAACTCGGTAAATGTGTACAATTATAAGGATTATAAAACTGTAGGCCCATTTGTTAAAGTTTTGTATTTATATTCGTTATTATATATTTAAAGAAAGATAAAAACATGATATATTAATTGCTTTTACTTTCTCACTAAACTATAGTATAGAGAAAGAACAGTCGTGGTCATAGAAATTGCATAAATTAAAAATAATGAAGGATCTCCATTATACCAATGTTGTTCTTACCTTTTGATAACTTTATAAATGTTTTGCAAAGGAGAAAAGTCTGTTATGAGCCGTGAAAAATGGTTAAAACCGAAACAAAAAATAAATAATATTCATAAAATGATAAATAACATGTTTATTGTTAATGAGGAATTTAAGAAAAAAAAGAAGTTTTTTACATACTCATATGAATTTATTTGGAAAATTGTATAAAAATAAATATTTATTGAAATATTAATATAAACTAGTATTTTGACGAACCGTCATTAGCCGTGATAACTGAGGCGATCCCGTTTGGAATTTTTTATGATTTCGTCACTAAACTCCTCATTCCACACTTATGATTGTCTGTTTCAGCTCATCTTTATTCTTAGGCTTTGCAATACATTTATTTAGGATTTGCTTATACATTTAGGATAAAAAAGATAACAATCATAAGTGATGCAATTTCTATGACCACGACTGTATAGTGCTCGCAAAAAAAAAAATCGATGTTGAGATTTTTGTGGAAATATCCGTTTTGGGACCCCCTGAGTCCAAAAAAGTGGGGTTTACAAAATGTCTGTATGTATACAAAGCTAGAGAGAAAACTATTCGATCGATTTCGAACAAATTTGCACCAAACATGACAATTAGGCCTGTGTAGATGCACGAATAAAAGGTTTTGCAACACATAGAAAAACAACCCCCTTTTTGGCCAAATAACCCTAAAAAATTTAGTTATTATGTTTTTATAAAAAAAGCTCTAACAATTTTGATAAAATTTGGCTCATTTGTAGCTCTTAATGTACCCTATCATATGCAAAAAACAATATATTTCTAAAAAGTCTTGTTTAGCTAATAATATTAACAGATTTTTGGGTTTTTTTGCCAAAAAGTGGGTTGTTCTCCCAAACTTTTTTTCGTGCACCTATACAGGCCTAATTAAAACCTACCGCTGAAATAGTACGATTAAAGATTAATTATTACATTTAACAGTAGTTTTCTTGTATTTATTAATTAATTTAATAATTTTACGGTCTCTCATTAATAGGCTATATACAAAATGCCATAACCGGTCAGAAGTAAATAACCTAAAATTGATAATAGGCCCTATTCTTGCCAGAACATAGAATTATTATATGAAGTTAAATATATCTTTCTGTGACACATTACAATAAATCCATTTACAAACCCTAGGCATTTCAATTTAAAAATACCTTCATTATTAATATCCAATATAATCATACAAAAATTAAATAAAAGTTCACGATTTTTCTCATTACAAAACACATTTGTGCAGATTGAATTTAGGCCTATTTTTGTACACATTAGTTAAACATGTTTTTATGAGAGATAGATTAGCATAGTAACAAGCCAAGATAGTATTAAAGGTACAATAAGGAATTCAATTTTATATAAATTCTAATACTTATTTTATAACAAAGAAATCATCTACTAACTAATCAATATGAATTATCGCCAGTCTTTCATGTTTTTAGTTCGCGGTTAACTTTCTCAACAAACGCAACGCTACATGATAATCTCCCCTTAAAGTCCTTATTACTTTTCCCTACTCTGTTTCCGCGCACTTTCTTGTTATTCTGGCTTGACTCCAGGGTCGCATTGCGACATATATTCTCAACGTACAATACACGCCGCCAATTCCTCCTACCCACGCCATTTTGTTTAATAGAGCCATCGCGAAATTTTAATGGTTCGAGTCAAGAAATATTTAGCTGTAATCGGTTCTTCAAGCGCAATTTTAATTTTAATTTAAATAAAATATATACTGTAAGCTTATGTTAGTTTATTGCATTACACGATTGAATATAAAATTATAAACTATTTTCAGTTCTGTAAAATATATATATTGAGCATAAATAACATTACTAATTCTTTAACGGAAACTAACTCTAACACGTATAAAAATGTTGCAGATTGTTGGTGTAAGTACAAGGACCCATATTCCTGATATTGGAACACTGAGGGCATGTCACATTGCTTTGGATGATGTGTAGTTCAGCACGAAGTTATACTTTTCTTAACCGGGGTTCTACATTAATCGTAGATCCACATTTCGTCAAGATTAATTTTCACTTTTAAGCACTCGATAGCATCCAACCTGTAACCTCTTCGAACCAAGCCAGAGTACAAACCGATCAGGACCTCTGTGTACTTTTAGTACATTGTAGGTATTACAAAATATTTCTTATATTGTTTATTTTAAATGTTTATGATCTGCCATTATATGTGGACCCTTCAAGTTTAATCCTTTTTGCTGACGATACAACAGTTGTAACAAGTAAATTTAAGTTGAAGACAAAATTGGAACAGGATCTTGATCCTATCAGTAATTGGTTTAAAAAATGGGTTTCTATTAAATTCTGAAAAAAAAACACATCTAATTAATTTTCATACCAACTACAAAAAATCTGCAGCTAATAATGGCAGTTATCTGCCCAGTATCAAAGTGCTAGTCTGTAAAATTTCTTGGTATTGAGATTGATGGTTCACTCACGTGGAGACATATATTGGGCCTTGGAGGAAAATTAAATAGAGCCTATTATTTGATATTAACAATTGTAAGAGTAACTAACTGACCTAAACACGACTATGATGGTTTACTACTGTGACGTTTACTCATTGCTCTCTTATGGGGTTATGTTTCGGGGAAACTTGGTGGTTAACAGTATACAGATGTTTAACATTTAGAAAATAATTAATAGGGCAATTTTCCATCTAAAAAGTTGCGAATATTGTAGCCCTATATTTAAGAGGTATACAATACTTCCTCTGCCTTGTATATATTGAATAGTCTTGACTTTATCAAAACAAAGTTTCATAAATTTGTTAATCTACAACTAGGCTCTAGATATCCTATACGGGGTAAACATTTAATTACTAACCTCCTCGTAGAAAATTTATTTGAGAAGTCACCATTTTATACTGGGATAAAGCTGTTTAATAATCTACCCAAGCATATTAGAACAGTAAATTGTCCAAGAAAGTTCAAAAAGACCCTAAATATGTAATTGATGAACAATTCTTTCTATACAGTGGATGCGTTTTTGCGGCTAACCTGATTTTCTCTTGTGTGTTGACCATTGTCTATTGTGTACAGAAATATACATATATGTGTGTATTTTATAGAAATTGTTTTAGGTTAAAAAGTGTTTATTTGTTTGAAGTTTGATGTATTGCTATTTTACTTTTGTAAGTGTGCTTTGTAAAACTAGTTTAGAATAGTTTGCACTTTGTGACTCGCCACCTGGCATGGGAATCTTTTTCCTGGTAAATTGCTGTAATGTGGTTAGTGGAAATAAATAAATAAATAAAATATTTGCGATACATTTTAGATTACTCTTTAATATTTAATTTACTTGTGACAATATTATATATTTCAATGTACGGGTAATCTATGGGGCAATTGATCTCGAGATAAAAATTTAAGAGATTGTACTACTTAAAAGTTGTATAAAATATAGGAAATAAAAACAGAACATTTCCAGAATCAGAAGTACAACAAGTTAATACGTTCTCATGCTAGCATGCTAAGCAACAAACATTTAGTAAATACAATTCAAAAAGCGACAAAGTTAACATTTTAATTTACGAACACATATCAATGTATTTATCGCACTAACTAATAACAAACACTTGAATGACAATTTATATTTTAAAAACTACATATTATAATATATTTGTTTGTACATTCACATCATGTAAAAGAAACTCTAATCTAAATAAAGGAAAAGTGAGAAAAAGAAACTAAATATTGGCAATGTATAAATCAAAGCTCGTACAATTCAAATTACGTTTTATATTTCTTTTTTTTAAATCCTGCCAACTTTTGTTGAGCGACAAACAAGTAATGTGAATATAAACAATATACAACTAATAAATTACAAACAAATGAAATATTAAGTGTTGTCAGCTCGGATCACGTTCAAAGTGACTTTCACCGCTCAGGGCCGTTCACCTGGTTGAAAGGAAGGTTCACATTCAGTTCCAAGTATTTCAACCCGAACGTGCCAAATAGAAATTTTGATTCAAACAAATTAATTTTCCGTTTGTTTTCTTGTTTATAACTTTGGGCCGAATGTGTCCTTAACCAGGAAGGCATTGAGTGGGTTCCACACTACATGGAACTGAATGTACAGACAACAGTTACAAACAAAACTACAATATACAATATTAATGTCAATACACATTGAATCTCGTCGAACAGTTAGTCTGAAAAAGTGCATAGATTGGAAGCGTTATTTCTTCCGGTCGGACGTGTAGCTCACTTAATTCGTCGTTCACTCTATGTTCGTACACTTTACACAGATATATACAAACTTTGCCATTAAAGTCAAAATTAAGTTAATTATGTGTTGGTTTTTAAAAATTTGTTTATAAATCCTTCAAAACTTAAGCGGCTTTAAATTTTCTAATAGATAATAAACACTTCTGTAATGCAAGTTATTCTTACGTTTGTCCATTCAAAAATCATTAATTAAATTAAAGGGTTTTAACTATTTTTGAAGTGTAAACTTCTATAGAAGCATCACGTCAAAAAAATGTGTATACATGTGTGTACAGCAGAGTATATAGTTTTCTTGTTGCTGGGGGTGAATCGGATTTACCGTCACGCTTTTCACCATGCATTTTGTGAAACGCTCCTAAAGTGAAACGTTCCTAGTGTGAAACGCTCCAAAGTGAAACGCTCTATTCCATCTGTTTGAAGAAAGTTTTGGTCTTGCCGAGATTCGAACCAGCAGATTCCATCACCATAAACTAGCGCTTTAGCCAGTTAGGTCACGATCGCATTGCTAATTTATTACATTTAAGTTGGGTATATAAGTGTAACAGATTGTCCTACATCATAGGCTTAGTCTGTTAATGTTAATACAATGTATAGTTTAATTAGTAATACATTTGAAATGGACACTGTGCTTCCTCATTTCGTAAGTTGTGTTAAAAATAAGCATTGTGCTTCCTCATTTCGTAAGTTGTGTTAAAAAGTGTACACTTTTCCCGTGTGGTTTTAAGCACACAATTACATTTTTTAAAGTTATACAATTTGACTGTTGATATATTTCTCTAGTTCATATCTAAACACTTTACATAATAATTACGAACGTTATATCAAACTTCTACATATGCGGAACATTTTAGACTCTGATCACTCATAACAAACAATGGAGAAAAACACGGAAATACTGCATAAAAATAAGAAAAACCGGGAAATGGATCTTGTCGAAGAATATTACATATACAAATTTACAAAAAACTGACACTGAAAACAACCTTAAAGATAAAATTCAATTTAGATCCAATTTATTGCACAGTAGCATTCTGTAGCTAGAATGGAGGGGGAGAGATAGGGAACCAGAATTTATCACAATTAATTGGCGTAAGATTATGCCTCAGTACGAGTAGAGACCACGCGAGCAACAGCTCGTAAAAAGATTATGTTTTAATAATTTGACGACAACAAAAGTGTAATAATAATAAGTGTAGTAAAAATATGTTTAGTGTGAACAATGTAGTGAGGTGTAGTAATAACAGCAAGACTTTGAAAATAGCCCAGTGAGGCTGAAACTGCAGTCAGTCTAGAATTGGCGAAAACAAGACCACTGATTGTAACGAAAAATTAATGTATTGAAGTAAAAAATTCTTAGGCGCATCTCGTACGAAAAATGTTAAAAATTTTGCTGGTGGTGAATCGAATTTTACCGCCACGCTCTACTATATATAGCAGAGTATATAGTTTACTTGGTAATACCTCTAAATGGGTACCTTTATTAGTCACCTTTGATTATTAGTCCAATTTTTTTTTGAAAAAAGTTTTGGTCTTGCCGAGATTCGAACCAGCAGAGTCCAACCAGCCGGTTAGGTCACGAACGCATTACTAGTTTAGTATATTTGAGTTGGGCATATAAGTGTAACAGATTTTCCTACGTCATAGGCATAACCCGTTTAACGTTAACACAATATGGAGTTTAATTCTTAATACCTCTGAAATGGACATTGTGCTTCTTCATTTAGTAAGTTGTGTTAAAAATGGACATTATGCTTCCTCATTTCGTAAGTTGTGTTAGAAAGTTTAAATTTTAAAATTTTTAATTAATGTATTTATAAAAGAATTCTATGCACTTTTTCAAGCGTAAGCTTGTTTGATTGCCATGCAGTTGAACATTCCTGGAACGCCGTATGGTTCCTTTACACAGACAATGATGCGTTACGGGCTGTAAAATATTGAAAACACATTAGTTAAAGGATGACAAAGGAATCAGAATGCTTGGGGAGGGGCTGTCATTCTTAAGGCTCTTCATTTGTTTATCATTAAAAAATTAAAGTTGAATATCAAATGTAAGTGATATAAAAAAAATTAGAATTGCGTTAAAACATTTATTAGATAATATAATTTGATTGTATTTACAACGGATTATGTACAAAAAGTATATTTTACAAAAACTGAATCGTATGCAATAACTCAAACGAAATACGTTAAAATATATATTAGTTTGTTTTAGTTTAAATTATATTCTTTTAGTAGTTAATTTCTAATGCAGAGTAGAACACATAATTATAAACATTGGTGAACATCTTCAAACAAGTTACCAATGCAGTTATTGCAAACTAAATTATATTTTACGTATTATATTTCCCTCCTATTTTACTAAGTAGAATATTTCGCAATATAACTGATTTAAAATGTATTAATTTGTAGTAAAATTAAATAAAACGTTTTTGGTTCATGGTGATCTGAGCCCTAAACTGTATTTGCAAATAAAGTTGAGGGAAGGGCAAGGGCGTGACACAAACATGACTTGACAACGACGAACAAAAATAACACAACACTTCATGGTCAAAGTTCAAGTGACGTTAGGTGTTGTGGCGTAAGTTATTGTAATGTAAGTACCATAAGCACTTCGGACACTGAGCTAATACTGAGCACGTACATAGTGACGCCCACCTCCACAGGAGGACCTGAAAACACAAATTCTGTAACACCAGCGATGGAACAGGAGGGTCTTATGTTATGCACAATGCACATTATATTTATTTACACATTTGCTAATATTTTATTTTCAAATTTAATCATAAGTTTCACTGAAAAGTTTATTTTATACAATTTATGATTTGTTTAGTACAAACACACTTTAAAGATGTATTAACTAGATTAGTTTAACATATAGATTTAAAAAATTGAATAATCTATAATATATTACTTTACGAAATGTACTCGTACTTTATTGCGGTCTTTGGCGTTGTGTAAGTATTTTGAATTTTGTAAATTACAATATTGGTTAGTCTTTGTATTTTTAAATAATAATTTATTACTTAGATTATGTGTTTTATAGTAAATTTTAATTGTATTCTGATCCACTAATTCACAGTTTTATATCTTTAAAGTTAGGGAAAAAGGGCTTAAGTCAGAAATTGTTAACTTTACAGAAGAAGCCCTCATAGTTTTGACAAACTCATGGCTTGCATTGCAGTATATACTAAAACAGTGAGAGGAGAAGGGCAATACTGTAGCAACTAACTAAAGTGTTGTTTTGTTGTCAGTTTTTCTTATTAAGGCAAGTCATAGGCGAGTGGACAGCGCGAGATCTTCCTGGTCAGAAGATATCGGGTTAGAATCTCGGCTAGACCAGGTAACTTTTCATGTCTTTGGTTTGAAGGTAGGAGTAAAGGGGCGAAAGTAAAGCAAAGGGTGGTTGGCTTGCTTCCAAGCTGACGAGATATGACTAGTTACCTTGTCTCCAGCTTGGGATGTTTTGCATAATTTTAATAAGATATTTATATATATTAAATAAAAACACGAAAAATTATTTTTTTAACTTAGACTTATTTAGCATTGAAATCACAAACAATATATATTTTATTCGTACAATAAAGTTTACAATTTCTGACTTTAGCCCTGTTGCCCTAACTTCAAAGATATTAAATTGCTTCCAATAATATTTAATTTTTTAACTCATTGTTATTTTCAAAAGATCTAAAGTAAATTGAAGAGGTTGCTTCAAAATGGCGGTGGGCACAAAATTAAATTGTTAAAATCTCTCCAATATAAATTTTTTCAGAAAATTCATGCTTTGATGTTTTACTACTTTGCAAGTAATTTTAGTACAGAGACTCATTTATATTTGAGAAGAATTAGTTTTAAAGAAATACAAAAACTACATTGAGAATTATTTTTATTTCAAAACAGTTTTAAAATTGATAAATATAGAGTAAATTATTTAAAGGTGTTATTTTAAAATATAGAATAGTTAGTTTAAAGTGCGAAGTGATTTGTATGTTGTATCTAGTTTATACTTAGTATAATATCCGCTTCTTTCATTTCTTTTTCATCACTAGGAAAAAGTATGAAAAGAAAATTATTTTAAAGAGTAAAGCTGTTCAAATCCAGAAAGAAAAACAATTTACATATATCAAGAGGTTAGAACGTTTTTCTTTATCTTCTTTCCTGTTCACCACTTTACTCACTAAAACACACACAAGTTGCTGTAAAAATAAAACATTTTATTAAACAATATCTCTGCCTATTTTGGAATGCCTCCAACCAACTAATCTTCTGTTTTATATAGAAATTCTGAAACTCAAATATCCCATGCACAATCGATGATGTTGTTGCTTTGGTATTATGAAAAGTGCATAAAATATGTTTTACGCAGAAATTTAAACAACACATTTCTTTTAGAAATACAAAACAATAATTTTCGTCCACGACCTTCAATATAAAGAACTGAAGTGTATCTTACATTTTATAATCATAACTATTTATTCAATACATATTAAGATATAGTTGTATTCTAAACATGGCTGTATTTTGTTTTAAGCGTATATAACCAAAGAACGTTTGTTTAAAGATAAGTTCCCATTCTTTTAAAAGCTAAAAGCACCGATGGGATATCAATGCCTGAAATCAATTTTGTTTACAACTAGATAAACATTCACAGTCTTAATTCAGATTCAAACCAGACCTAGATCTCCCGAGTAAGCTACCCACACGGATACAAAGCCGTCTATTCAAAGAAAATAATATACGTATGCTTTATGATATCAACTCTGTCCTAATTAATTTACGCTTACAAATTACGCCAACAGATTGGGTAATCTGGAGAGCAAATGCCAAATACAATTTAAAAATTGAAGTGGGTTACTATTGAGTGCGATGGATAAGTTATAAAGTTAGCCCTTGGTAACTCTGAAAGGAGAGTGTGTTTATTGAAGCCACTAATCAAGGCATACTTCGTCACCCGATGCTTTCAAGTTCCACCACCCGAATTAACTTAATCAAGCCGACGAATTTCTACATTAAATTATTTGGTTTTCAACTTAGGATTCCTTTTGTAAACCTCGTACTTCAGAATCGCTGTGCCCATGTAAAGTTTTTGAAGTGAAAACTTCTATAGGCGCACCTCGTCCAAACCATTTTTGCTGGCGGTGAATCGGATTTTACCGTCACGCATTTTTCCGCATGCTCTATTACTCTCTACTATATAGTTCGTTTGTGTATATAGCAGAGTATATAGTTTACTTGGTAATTACCTCTAAATGGATACCTTTATTAGTCTCATTTGATTATTAATCCAATTTTATAGTTTGAAAAAAGTTTTCGTCTTGTCGAGATTCGAACTAGCAGAGTCCATCACCGTAGCCTAGCGCCTTAGCCGGTTAGGCCGCGAACGCATTGCTAGTTTAGTTTATTCGAGTTGGGTATATAAGTGTAACAGATTGTAATACGTCATAGGCTTAACCCGTTAACGTTAAAACAATGTATAGTTTAATTGGTAATACCTCTGAAATGGACATTGTGCTTCCTCATTTCGTAAGTTGTGTTAGAATGTTTACACTTCTCCCGTGTGGTCTTAAACACACAATTTACATTGTTTTGTAACAGTTGCAGGATTCATATCCTTTTACTTTCTCCACCCTATACGTAGTATATGGAGAAAGTATTGTTTTCGTCCAAATTTTCGAATTTGAATTTTTAGTGGAATTATCTGTTTTGGTGCACCCTGAACCCCCAAAAAATGTTTAGTGGAATTATCTGTGTTGGTGCTCCCTGAACCCAAAAATATTTTTAGTGGAATTATTTGTTTTGGTGCTTTCTGAGCCCAAAAAACTGTTTTTTTGGTGATGTCTGTCCGTGTGTCTGTAAGGATGTGTACAGAGCTAGAGACCATACCAACTTTCCGATTTTGATGAAATTTGGTATGTAGGTGTAGTTCTGTAATATCTCCAGGCGTTATTTTAATTTTTTCAAATTTTTGATTTTAAGGGGTTTTACCCCCTCAAAAATGGCCAAAAAACTAAAATATCAAAATTTCTCAAAAACGGCTCTAACGATTTTGATAAAATTTGTCTTATTTGTAGCCCTTAATGTACCCTACCATATGAAAAAAACAGCATCTTTCTAAAAATTCTTGTTTAGGTAATAATAATAATAATAACTGATTTTTGGGGGTTTTTGGCCAAAAAGGGGGTTGTTTTTCGAATTTTTTAAAAACCTTTTTTCGTGCATCTATACAGGCCTAATTGACATGTTTGGTGCAAATTTGTTCGAAATCGATCGAATAGTTTAAATAATAATAATATAATATAATATGGATGTGTGTTACATGCATCTAATATTTTCCATGGTAACATTTTCCTACTTTTGCAATTCTAAATAACCACCTTCTATGCTACTCTTGGGAAGGTATGAAGTTTCAACTGGGAGAAAGTATGTGGCAGTTATCTGGTACCGTTTATTTGATTTCACTTGCAAATCATCCTGGTAAACGCTTCTCTAGGATTCTAGTAGGCTGGGATGTACAGCAATTTCAGTTTGAGTTTATTTGAATATTTTAAATATTGTTTTAAAGGTTTTATTACGCTAGCCGGATATTACACCCAGCTGATGTCAAGGTAGTTTTCAAAGGTTTATTTAAATTTCACTTCCCAGCTATCTTTTACAAGTCCATTGAAGCTATTAATGAGTTTTAAAAAGACGTCTCTCCCAATTGTTTCCTTAACGCCCAACAAAGTCCAGATAATGAGGACTCAAATCCAGTTGAGTTCGATTAATGAAAATATTCCCACTTTAAGTTTCATTAATGGAACTCAACTTTAAGAAATATACGGTATTTGTATTGAATAGATATTACAACGACATTATTTACGCAGCAAGTAATTTAAATGGGTGTAATGCTTAAGTCACGTTCTTGGGAAAAATACGGCCAAGAAATCTATAAATTTAAATACGAAATTAGCTAAACGAAGCCATTTTTAATTATTTAATAAGTAAAAATGTCACAATGTTATTATTTCACACATAAACAAAACTAATCAATTTTATTTGAAGGTTTTTAAGGACTGTCCAAGAATGAATTGGAATAAAACTATGGTAGGTTTATTAATCTGGACCTCTACTGTTTAGTTCGCAATTAAAACAAGTTAAAAAAATTCAAATAAAGTTCTTGGTTTATTATAGATTTTGATTATAGAGGTTTTCTCCTCATATTGTTTTCTTCGTATCATATTAATTTGTGAATTAGATTGTGGTTTAATTCTTTTGCAAATGAGATTTGAACTGATATGTCCTTTGTTTACGGTTAAGTAAACAGATTTGAATAAAACATACATTATCTACCATCGGCCAAACAATAATTTGTTTGAGCATTATTTGAAAATACAACATTTTAAAGTTGTACAGGTGGAAGTTGAACTGGATGCCATTAATACTAGATCAACGATCTTACAGTTTTAGTTATTTTATTTAGGATACTCATTGAAAACGAATGGTTGATATACATTTATCTAACAACGATATGATATATAAAGACACGAATTTTACAAAACGTTCAACAAATTAAAACAACAATAATTCGTTTGTGCTTGGGAGGCTTAATTAGACAGAAATATTACCAGCAACAAAAGAAACACAAAGGCGCTGCATTTTGAAGTAAACTATTTAAACTATGAAATGTTTAAGATTAAAATTATAAAAATAAAGTTAAAATATTTTAGTTTATTTGACTAGGTTGCGGCTAATACATTGAAACGAGTAACTTATGTACAGAGAACACGTCATCCAAACTAAGTCAGTCCAACAATAGCCTACGAAATACAACTAAGTTTATTAGTTGGGCAAGCAGACTCAGTCGTAGGCGAGCAACCATGCTTCGGAGCCCCTTACTACAGAATTAGTTAATCAACCAATCACTGAATTAGAATTATTAAAATAAACAATCTACAGTCAATAGAACAACAAAAATCGAGAACATTTTTGAGAGTGATTACATGATCAGGAGTGAATGCTGTATTCTTGGGGTCCATTTTCTGAACAAAACCTTTTTCCATTTGTTGAAATGGAGCAGGTTTAGATATTTACAAATTTGTACAAACTGTCGACGAATGAACCCAAATTGTGAAGAGGTGAGAAGCGGCTTGGACATGCGCACTGGTGGGTGATAGCGAAGTCTAGGAGAGGTTGTGACATGAGTGATGTTGTGTTAACAATGGACGTCTTTCAAATAATACCTTCCTGTTTTTTCTTCTTCTTGACTGCGGGAAGCATTTTCTACGTTTTTTTAAAATTAGTTTGAAGATAAGTATTTGTCAACGATACATCGCAATAAAAGTTCTAGAATTAATAATTAAAAATGAAAATGATTTAAAAACAGTAATAATAAAAACCTAAAAATAATAAAACAGTATTTTTTCTGATTGTTAACAATAACGATGAGAAGGAATAACGAGAAATGAAGATTTTATACTTAACCTACTACTCACAGTTAAATTGTAAAATATATTTTTATAGCTATGCAAATCAGCTACAAGCAAGCAAGGAACTAGAACGGTCTTTACAAGTTTAATACAACATGTAAATGAGTACGTTTATACAGTTATTTAAATTACCACTGGAGCGTATTTAAGCACAGCGTAAAGTTAAAAGAATAATGTCATGTAAGCATTATATATATATAGCTCTTTTCTAACCAAGATGTAATACATTATTGTTTATGTTTAGATTTTTAAAAGGAACTATAAATTACGTGATGTAACCGGTAAGTTTAGTCTATCTGAATGAAGTGAGGTTGACATGAATTGAAAGTACAATTTGAAATATCTCCTCTCCTCACCTTCTCCAAGTTAGAACAAAATAATAAAGGAATAATAGCCGGTGATACAGTGATTATAGCTAGCAGTGATTGTGTAACGGTCTTCCTAAGTTAAATGAGACAATTTGGAAGGGTATCAAAGACGTTCATGGTTATTTGTTACATGAAAAGACAACTAAATTTTAAAAGTTGTGTAATCCCTTGAGTAGGTACCATTTTGACTTCACTGAGAGAGCTGATCGAGAGAACGTACATAGTGACTCCCACCTCCACTGGAGCACCTGAAAGAGAACGGAGGAGAGGCCCTATTCAGTAATGGACCCCACATACAACAAACATGCTAAAAAGGGAACTGTTTATAGTTAAACATTTAGTCTAAACATAAAAAAAGTAAATAAGGGAATGACATAAAATAATTGACAAAAATATGCTATAACTAAAACGGTTATGAAGTACCATTTGGACTTCAGAGAGGGAGCTGATTGAGAGAACGTACATGGTCACTCCAACCTCCACAGGAGCACCTGCAATCAAATACTTCCTGCCTACCAGCTCCCAAAATTAAACAACACTTTACCTGTTATATTCTAAATCCTTAAATTATAAGGCTTCTCAACAATTTATAAAATTGTATTAAATCTTTTAAAATGTATATATAAAATCTACTAATTTTAATTATATTTCTTGAAATCTTGTACATTTAAATTTGTTAAAATTAAATTATAGCAATTATAATTCTATAGTTTTGAAATAAATAATAAATGTTCATACAACTTCAAATTTTGTCTTATTGGGATTTATTCAAATTGTAATAAATGTATTATTAAAAATTTACAATATATTATTTACCCTTCTATACGATTAATTAATCGTCTTAGGATATCTAAATACGAGTCAAGTAAAACATTTTGCGGATAAATAGAGAACAGCTGATAATATTTACACAAGCATGTTTTCTTATTTGTTTGATACAAATTATTGGTTAAAAGGTTCCAAGTTATTAGAGTATTTGCCTATAGGGGTAGAAAATTGTATTGCATATATATATTGTACATTTTTTTTTTGTTAGGTGAAACTGCTATCAACGCTTGCAAATAAACTTCAATACTGTATACAGGGAAAACTAAAAGTCTAGAGACAGCTTAATATCTCAAAATGTACAAGTATTATTGAATAACCACCTTTTGGTGAGTTTGACATTTTTGTCTGCCATCTTGGATCCGCCATCTTGGAATGAACTTAATTTTTTTAAATGGGAAGGTGCCACACAACTGTATTTGGTTGAACCACTCGAAATCAACTTTGAAAAAATCAAAATGGCTGTAACTCAAATTTTTTAAGTACTCTCAAATATCTTTGTGTGGCTTATCGTTTGAAATCTTATTTAATTCTGAATCCAAAAAGAATAATTAATATTAAACAAAAAAAATAGTACAGCAAAATGGGGCAAAATCGGAAAACACGATTTCGTTGTTTTTGGGTGCCATTTTTAATTGGTTAAAGATATGTATGTACAAATTTCACCGTTGGTTTTCTCTTGAAATTCTACATCGCTATGATGTATCACATGACCACCTTCCCATTTAAAAAAAAGAAGTTAATTCCAAGATGGAGGACAAACATTTCAAACTCACCAAAAAGTGGTTCTTTTACGGCTGTGAATAACTGCTTTTATTTCTATCTCATAAGACTCGTACATTTTGAGATATTAAGCTGTCTCCAGACTTTTAGTTCACCCTGTATATATTCAAAGTTTTCAACCGGAAAAACCGGATGGGGACCTTAAGATTTGGATTCAAGTAGTCTAACCTCTCGGCTGTGCAAGGCACCCTTATATTTTATGCATTAGTTTGAAGCTAAAGTTTTGTCTGTCACGAAGTCGGTTCATGATCCGAACCTTAATTAGAATCAGTGCAGTATTTAATGAGTTATAACCGTATTTTACAGCTAAAAAGTAGGAAAAACAGATATTATAACATATTTTAAGCACCTTCCAATTCAGTAACGAAAAACCCAGCCAGGACTGAAAAAATTTGGTGAAATGGGTTTGTAATTTTACTGTAATGTGAAACTTATAAATTCACAGCTTTAATTATGTTTGATAAACTTTGAACACAAAATCTCACAACTATTACTCAACGCGTTTATTAACTCAAACGCGTTTCAACGACAAGGTCGTCATCTTCAATGATGCACGAGCTACAATTGTCAAACTATAACTATTTTAACTATACAAGTTATACTTTGACAATTGTAGTTCGTGTATCACTGAAGATGGTGACTTTTTCGTTGAAACGCGTTTGAGTTGTGAGATTTTGTATTCTAAGTTTATTTTATCAAGTATATCTTCTCACAAGTCAAGCTCAATATTTATTTATAGCTTTACTTATTTTTTATGGGTACACATTTTTGCTGTTGAAACAAATGTTTCCCTTGAAAAAGTTGAGTGTTGGTATTTTTTTAACACAACCCGGATCTAAACAATAAATAAAACGGCTGCACTTCTACAAATTTCTATTTTTAGATCATAGTTCCGACACAGGTAGTGCTTGTATGAACACAATTCACACTTACATATTTTTCACCAGTCAATTCATTTTGCACTGAAAACGTTCTTTTACATTTGAAGTAGCTCACAGCTTGCGGGATTTATGTATAAAAATAGGGCATATTTTGAATAGAGCTTTCTAGCGACAAAGAGATTGTTTTGGTGAATGGTTCGGTTGGGCTTGCGCATGATACCTGAGCTCGATGGATCGATTGGGAAGCTGCAAGCTGAACCCCACCCAGACATTCTAAACAAATACCTTTACAACTCAGATCAACCTATTTATTTGTAAATTATTACATCCTATAAATATTTTGGAAATAATTAAGACTTAAAAGTTTAAAATAATGATTTTCTTATAGACAATTTTGTTAATGTAGCCTACTATTTTTGCCAACAATGTTGCAGTAAATACAAACTTAAAACAAATGGACAAAGAACGTAGTTGACCTTTGACTATAAAATATACTAAATTGTATACTAAGTTATTTGTTATCAGCAATGGTATTTCTGTTTGTATTTACTAATGTAAAGATAAATATTAATTTACTTCTCTAAGCATGTTGTAAAGTCTTTACATTTTACGTAAACTAATTGAGTTAATTATTTTTTTTAAATATACGATTTTAATATAATATTCGTAAACGTATTTACGAAAATTGACCATATTCATTTTATTACCAAATGTGATTGTCTAATATATTTTTTTTAAACAAATGGAATTTTTAACTAAAAATATTGATAAAAATAGCATCTTATGAAAGTTCAAACTGGAATATATACAAATGTCACACAGAATACATTAATTTCAATTTAATATTAGGAAAGCAAGTAATTAATGTGTAATTACTTCTTAGAACATTACTAAAATTAAAAAAAAAACAACAAATTCAATTTTGTATGTACATAGACAAAGTAAATTTTGAATAGCCTATACTGATTGTTTTAAAATATATAATATAATTTGTGAAGCTAACTGAATTACTGTGTGGGGAAGAAGCACAATAAATTATGTCTTCAAATGTGTAAAATTTTGTTTTCATAATTCTTTTAAATTTAGTTATTAATCTCTGTTCTACATTACACATAGCTTAGCCTATATATTTATTTGAAATATTTCACGGGCAATTTATGTGTGTTTGACCAAGAATTTAATAAAATAATTTAAAATGAATAACACAGTTCAATTTACTTTAAAATGTAGTATGAACCTTTAATTATCTGTTGTTGTTAAAATACTTAATGAAGATAATGAATTGATTACATAACCAGTAGGTAAGGGTTAGTTATAAACTTGTACTGGAAGATGTATTTATTGTAAACAGATCAAAACAAATAAGTTTAATAAATAAACAAATAATAATTATAATTTATTTCTTCCACACTTTCCATAGTAACTGAACTAATTGTTTGTATACAAATTGGATGTAAGAGAAGCTTCATCTGTTTGGTTACAAGCTACATTGTAATTATCTGATAAGAGATAGATCAGGTTGAGGCAACATTTAAGAAACTAAATTTATTTATTCCGATCTAGATAGTAATTTTACCAAAGTTAATTGTTTTTAAGTTTATTGTTTAGAATTATAGGAATGCATTTGTGTCAGAGAAAAACAAATAAATATTTTACACATTTTAAAATATTTATTTAGTTTTAAAACGAATTTTTCTAAACAATCTGTCTTGTATTTAGAGAAACAGATATTGATAATATATTATTTACTATTGACCCACTTTACTCTGGCGATCACTCAAAACTACTGAAAAATTTCCATTATTTAGGAAAAACCCGAATGAATATACTTTGAATACAAACATCTAAACATATAATAAAATCAATCAATTTAGAAGTGGACAAGTCGAAAGGTTAATGGTCTAGTATCCCAAAATGACAAATATTATACTATTTAATTCCTTTCTGTATAAGAGGTTAAATATAAATTTGGAAAATTTAAAAAATAGTTTTAAGACCAATAATTACAACTTCATAAATAAACTATGTGATTTAACTGAGGATAAGGTAATATTTTACTGTGGGTCAGGTTAATATATATTTAATTTTATGTTGTAGGAAATATTTCAAGAAACTTTCATCAGCTTTAAACAGAATTCCTTCTAGAGAAACACACGTTGATTTCTGAACCAAATTTAAAAAAAATTCATACTGGAAAAATATTTAAGATAATTGAAAAAAGATTTCACTTCAATATAATCGAATATATAATGCACTTTTACAAAATTGGAATATAATGCAATACGAAATGGTAGAGATTTGATCGTACTATTTATTAAATTATTTTTACTTTTAAATAATGGTTTTAGTAAAATTAAAGAAAATCTTTATAATTTAGGTTAAACATTTTTTTGTGTGTGGTAATTTCTTCTACGTGTAAGATTTTACGGCGTTAATAAAGAATAACGAAATTTATTGCATAATTAAGGTTTATGTAAGTTTGTGTACGGCATGACGCACTTAGTGTATTAGCATAATGGGCATGCAAGAGTGTTGCGTGTGCCAAGCTGCGCACGAAGCTTGATTATGATAATTCCATTTATGTCCTTGTCTAATCCATAAGTAAAATCAATGTGCTCTAATTAAAGGCTTGTACCAGTAAAAAGTGTTATTACTGTAAAATATGGAATTTATGTTGTGAACGATTTTGAAATTGCGTTTTAATATGTAGCTTAGTTCTTTTACAACGATTGCAATTTTTATTTGAAAAACAAACAAAATTCAAAATTATAGTGTTATAAACATAGTTTTGTTTTGTGCTCGGATGAATATACACGGTGTTCAGAAAAAGGGTTCCAAGAATTCAGGGCTTGATTCCCACACATAAAAGTAAGATGAAAAGTTCAAATAAACATAGGTCCAAAAATGCTCCGTTTTCTGTTTAGCCACCATTTTGTTTTTTTTTACAAAAAAACTCATATCTGGAGAAATGTTTGACTGATTAAGTTCAAACTTGGCATGAAGTTCAAACCCAACAATGATCTATCGCAAGAAAAATAAGCGATTATATCCAATGATGAGTTTCAAAATGGCGGGTGTTTGAAAATTTCAAACTTAAATTACTCAAAAACCGTACATTTTAATAAAATAAAAATGTCAATACCTTTTTTGTAGCCCATTTGATTCACTTTCGGACGGTTTAACTGTCAAAACAATCTGATAAAGTATAATAATTAAGTTATGTGTAATAATTGGTTTGTTCAACCCGGCATCCTATACCAACACAATAAACACAACAATATTGTATGTACATAATAATGTTGTTATTATGATTCTTAACTATTATCCTAAATCCGATTGTTTTAAAAATTACACCATCCGATACTGAATCAAAAGGGCTACAAAAAAGGAGTCTTGACATTTTTTGTTAAAATGTACGGTGTTTGAGTAATTTAAGTTTGAAATTTGAACAGCCGCCATTTTCAAACCCATTATTTGATATAAACGCTTATTTTTCTTGAGATAGATCATTTTTAGTTTAAACTTCATACCAAGTTTGAACTCAATCAGTCAAAAATATTTTTCTAGATATGAATTCTTTTGTACAAAAAACAAAATTTATTCTATTTAGTAAACGGAACATTTTTGGACCTATGTTTATTGGTACTTTTCATCTTATTTTGATGTGGGGAATCACATCATGAATTTTTGTAATTCGTTTTCTGAACACCCTGTATACTAAGTTGTTATTATTCTTTTGCATTTGATTTTACGTATCATGCACAATATCTAGCTCTAGATTTTGATGTCTAGTAATGTATATCTGCGTGTTTTTGCAGTTATTTGTATATTTTCCAATTTGTTTCTCATAACTTTAACACAAAAATGTAGTTTAATATATGCATTAAATACTAGAATTAATAATTATAACCTTATACATATAACTACTTTTCACTATGTCACTGAGTAGAAACAAGAAGTCAATATGTAGAAAGAAGACTTTGAAATAAAATAAGGCACTCTAATGTAGTAGGCTTACTAATCTCAACGCATCGTAAATATTGAGCAGTCAATAATTTGTTCACCAATATTTAAATTAAAACATAAATCTAGATTTGTAATTAATTTATTCATGGTGTGGTTTAATTAAAGTTTGAACTTTAATATGTTGTGTAATTATTTAGTATTTGTAAAAAGTTCTCTTGAAATAAACAGCCTATAGTTACGGTACCTACCTCCATAATTCGGTCTTACTCTTTTATCGTAACTGACACTGAAGGAATCCAAAATGGCGGAAATGTTGACGTCACCTAACATGCTTCCGCCGCCCGTTCTACAAAACAAAAGAACGAATCGATAAATATTATGTATTAAAACAGTTCATACACATTAAACAACTATTTATAATTAAATAAAACAGGCAAGATAATCTCTAGGATTACGTACGCGTGTGAATTATAGAGAAACCATCGTTTTACTAAGCATAATCGATTTGTGATTTTAATATTTAAGTGTAAATGACAATAAGGTAGAAAAATACTCAAAACATTATTCACGTAATACTTTCTTTTTTTGTTAGTTCAGCATAATTTAAAAAATGAAAATGTTTATAGCTTAAATTATATTTAAAATAATGACTGTAAATAATAAATAAAGTAAAAATTTAATATAAAGGGTGTGCCATAAAAATCGACATATTTTTGTACTGTAATTTCTCAGTTGTTAAAACTCTTTGTTGTGTCAAATAACTGTTTAGTTAATGCCATTTTGAGGTTAGTTAATTAACATGGATCATCGTTATAGCGCATCATCGTGCTTTTGTCTTAGAGTCATTTAAAAAAATAATGAAACTGTGACTTCTACACAACGTCGGTTTTGTGCTCAGTTCAACGCCAGTCGTCATGATGCCAGGCAGACCTCGGACAGTTCGAACGCCGGAAAACATTGAAATGGTTCGCGCAAGTGTGCTGCAGAGCCCTAAGCGTTCAGCTCGTAAACAGTTAATTGCTTTGGTAATTTCGAATACTTCTGTCCGCAGGATATTCCATTTGGATTTAAATGTCCATCCCTATAAAATAGTGATGACTCAGAAACTAAACGAGAGGAATTTCGATTCACGCCTTACCATATGCCGTAGGCTATTGCAGCTTGTGAATGAAGCGAATCTTCTTCAAGTACTGGTCATGTAGGATGAAGCTCATTTAGAATTTTTGGGAAAAGTTAATAAATATAATTTTTGATATTGGTCTGCCGAGAATCCAGGAGAACTTTATGAACGATCACTTCATCCACAAAAATTGACTGTTTGGTATGGAGTTACGTGGTTTGGGATCATTGGCCCATATTTGTTTGAGAACGATATGGGAATGACTGTTACTGTTAACTCAAAACGCTATGTGGCCATGCTCAGAAATTTTCTGATGCCACAGTTATGTCAGTTAGGAATCGACACAAACTCTATTTGGTTCCAACAGGATGGTGCGACTTGTCACACATCAAATGAGTCAATGCCAGTTTACGTCAACTGTTTCCGGGACATGTGATTTCCCGGTTTGGTAATGTTCCATGGTCTGCGCCATCCCCGAACCTGACATCTTGTGACTGTTGGATATGGACTATCTAAAGAATAAAGTTTTCGTTTCTAAGCCCCGAAATATTTCTGAACTAAAGCAGTGCATAAGGAACGAGATCGCTGCATTCCTCAATTAATGTATCGGAAGGTTACAGCGAGTATGCAGAAGAGTTGCCTGTGTGGATGTGGAAGGGCGACATTTGACGCACATTATTTATCATAAGCTGACATCGCAAAATCATGAAAATATGTATTATTGTTTGGTTTATAACATTAAACTATGTTTTGTTATTGAGTTATTTTATTTTAAGAAATGTCCTGTTTTTTTTACTCACCCCGTATTACAAGAATATGCAGTTCTTTTTTATAATTTACTATCAAAATTTTGTTACAGACGTTTGAAGTCATTCAAATGTATTATACAGCTTCTTTTTTATATAAAAGAAAGAAACACATTACAGAATATTATATAACATTATACCTATTAAATACTTTCATGCACAACAAATTAAATAAGAGGTTAACTTTTTTTTAAATATTGTCATCAGAGTTCTTAGCCTTATCCACTATTGAAATTCAATGGCCCATCAGAATATTAAAACATAAATAATAATGTAAATGAAGTATAAATGCGGAAAAGATCCTGTTGTGTGGTGTCCGTTACAATAATATAAAATCAATACTCTGGATACGAAGGAAAATATTAATATTTGATGTGTTCAACTAGTATATCAGCTCCTATAAAAGCGAGTCTACGTCCGTAATATAACAGCTGATTCCACCTATCACCTGTAATACTTAAACAAACCCAGTGCAGATTATAATTTAGGGTTATGTTTACAACTTCAATTGTTGTAATTTCTTGTGAAGTTGTTTTTTTAAAATATGAATTATAAAACTCATAATATACCATAATATTATACGTTATAATATTTGCTTTGAGCTTTTAAAATGTATATAAATACAACCTTTTATCATCAATATATTTGTTTACACAAATTTAAAGAAGAAATACCTACTCATTTAACTTCATTTGTACATCTTCGTATAACATATAAGCATATTCGATTACTGATTTCTTCACTATAATAATACAAACTTCTAAATCATTTGATCTATCAATATGAAATAAAAAGTAATTAATTTAAAATATAATACTGGTATCGTTCATTAAATATAAAATAACGTGTATAAATAAAACAATTCAACAAATAGTGTCCTATAGTTTTATAATCCTTATATTCATAACTTCTAAATCATTTGAGCTATCAATATGAATAGGCCAGTCGGTAGGGGTAATTTTAGACCAAAAGTTCCAGTAATTTACAATACGGCTGATTTTTTTATAAGTACATTAAAATATGTAGATTACATAAAAAAAGTTTACTAGTCTATCGATTTCCCAAAGTCGAAAAAAAATTTAGAAACATTTTTTTCGATATTTTTTAATATTTCTAGCTGGGATGAAGATAAATAAAAATTAAAAATACAACCGCGTAGGGAAAGTATTTTTCAATAAAAAAAGGTCATTTGTATTTATTTCGTCCGAGCAATGGTTTGTCTGGAAAAAAATCGATAATGCAGGTATGTATTTTGCAGCAGCGCGACTGAAGACCTATTTTTTGAAGCGCGGCCCAGTATATTATAACTACTAATAGTACATTGCATAGTTATAATGTATTAAATAAATGGTTGTAATAGGGAGTTTTCAAGACGAAAGTGTCAGCTTAACGTTGGCATGTTTTTTTTTTCATTACACATAATCATCTAACAAATTATCCAAATATATATATATATATATATATATATATTGAAATAAAAAAAATGTGTCTCAAAGAAAAAGAAAACTGGTTATTTGGGGGTTTTTAGGAGGAACTGATTCATATAAAATATGAAAATTCAACATGGCGGATTCAAAATGGCTGCCATTTTTTTTAAATTCAACTATTTTATATTCAAAATAATACAATTTCGTTAAGACTAGCGTAATAGCCTATACGCAGTCTCAATTAACTTGTCTTCGAAAAAATCCATTTTCTCTCAAGATAATCATCCAATTTGTATGAAATTTAAAATATAAATAAACAATAGGTGTATAAAAATAATATACAAAAATTAGGTTCTTTTCTATTATACGACCGCATGGCTATTATACGACCGCATGGCTCGTTTCTTGACAAAATAAAAGTTCAATAGACCAGTTCTAACCTAACCTTACCTAACCTAACCTAGACATAACCCAGACCTAACCCAAACCTAACCAGAAGTGTAAAAGTCATAAAAACGTTGACATGTAATTAGTTTGTGTTAGTGTGTTTTTCTATTTTGTGTATTCTGTGAAAAACAATTAAACCATTTTTTATTTTATAGATGATTTCATCAATTGAAGTGAGAAAACCTACTTTATTATCATTCTGTTAGTATAGAAAATAGTTTGAGCCATGCGGTCGTATAATAGAAAAGACCCTAAAATTATACATCTGCGATAATTTTAAACTAAATAGGCCAGCAAATTTATGAACGCATAATGATCAAAGAATATCTCTTTATATGATCATTCCCGTCCATACGTATAGCAGATCTAAGTTGGCCATTTTGTAATATATCGAATTAAAACTTGGTATAGCAAGTGAAAAGTTCATTTTTAACTTATATACCAAGACTCAAGTTGGTATCTTAAAAATTTGATGAGGTAGAGCCATCAGACTTAGCAACGAGCCTCACGATTTTTGCTTATTGGACGCTGTAGCCTTTTCAATCTATTCCAGTTTCGAAAATTTTTGGAATTTCAACATAAAATTTGTTTTAAAAGTTGAATACGCCAGTATAAATATTCTTAGTAAGTATGAACGATTTTTTCATGTTATTTTTAAAAACGAGGTGCTTGAAAAAAGTCTTCTGTTTTACCTATCTCGTTTTAACTATAACACCTTTGGAATCAACTACTCCATTTTCGACATTTTTGAACATATCGATTTAAAAATTAGCACAGAAGTTACAAACACAATTGTTTTTTTGCTATACTTATTTAAAAAAACGATATTTAAAAAATTGACTAATCTGCAGCTGATCAACTTAAGCGTTTTGATGAAAAATCTAAAAAGGTCTAAAATTATACTTTTTTAAGTTACTTGTGCTTTTAAAAGTAAATAATGAAAACGGTTTATACTCTTTGATCTTGTTTCAATCTATATGTTTAACTTGTAAAAAAACTTTTAGGTTGATATTTTGAAACTTTTCTAAGCTGGAGCCCTTTAAAATGAGTTCGTGGGTCCAGTACTCCTAAAATCGAGAAACCCATTGATAAGTCAAGTGGCTCTAGATCGGGTCATTTTCAAAATAACAAATTGAGACTCAGCATAAATGTTTAAAATATATATTTAAACTCATATATCAAGTTTCAATTCAATATATTAAAATTCAGAAAATTTAATATGAGCCAACGCTTCATATATGAATGAGATTACCACTTTTAGTGATTTCTCCTGCTGCAAAATACATACCTGCATTATCGATTTTTTTTCAGACAAACCATTGCTCGGATGAAAGAAATACAAATGACTTTTTTTATTGAAAAATACTTCCCCTACACGGTGGTATTTTTATTTTTATTTATTGGTAAACTTTTTTTATATTAATCTACATACTTTAAGGAACTTTCAGCCGTATGGCAAATTACTGGTAGTTGTAACCTACACCGACTGGGCTAGAAGTAAAAAGAAATTCAAATATAGTATTTTTATATTTCTTTAAATATATATAATAACGTATACTATGTAAATAAAAATGGTTAACAAATATGCCTACAGTTTTATAATCCTTATTATTGTACACATTTACATAAAAATCCCCGTCAGCATAGTTAGGTAGCCCTAGGTAAGTATTCCTTAATATTGCTTGGGGCTTACTAGTTAAATTAATAAATATTATTTTGTATAAATATGTACAGACATTTGGTGGATAAAAATTATATTTGTTTGTGCATTTGAAACCATCGACCGATATGATCTTAACGTTTTAGAGTTGACTGTGGTAATATTATTGAATTTGTCAAAAAAGAAATAATCAAACCAAATTGATTATTGGTTTAGTTGTTGTAGTACAATTATATACGAACAGGAAACACCATAATTGAGTTTTATTAATGCGGTTACGATGTTTTTGGCCTGAATTATAATAATGTTCTATTAAAAGTAATTGTCTTCTATTGACTATTGTTCGTTTTATTTAAGAAAATTCATTGGTAGTATACATACAGTAAACAAGTATAGAAAACATTGCACAAAATTATAGCTAAAATATTTGCATTATTTTCATTAAATAACTCACATCAAGAGAAGAACTAATGTCCTTTAGCTATGACGGAAACACAAGACAGTAAAATACAAAAAAAAGTGTAATAAAATATAAAGCAATACAAATATTATCTCATGTATAAGGTACATAAACAGTAAGCACGTCACACGCACAAAATTATCGCTCAAAAAGTCCTTTTTGTTTAAAACATTACATTTTGATTGATGTATATTATATTTGTCCACTAGAAATGTTGCACTCAAATACCGCTTTGGAAACACCAAACATTCCGCTATATTTTATCACTTCTTTGGATTGGGTTTTTGAATGCAGTAATGAATGTACTGTAAAATTATGGTCTTGAAAAACTTGGTGAAAAGAGTAAAATGTCACAACTCCGGATATTGTGTGCTTGTACTAATGGGTAAAGAGTTGTTATGCAAATAACTTTCGTAATGGATGGTAGTAAGTTTAAATTATGGTAAAAGCTTTCTTGAAGCCAACTGCGATCTGGACGATTAAGTCAGCTTTAAATATGTTATCTTAATTTATTCCGCCGAAGACTAGCTTTGCTGAGCTTTTAAAAGAGCATTTCAAAAATCAGGTTTAAGCTTTATGAAACTCATACATTTTTGTAAAAAAATATACAGAAAATTAACTGTTTTAAAAAAATTGATCGTTCATATTTATATGCTATCATTTACTGTTACAGTTGTGACGGTGTTTATGATATTTTAACATAGTTAATAACTACAGAATTTATAGTTAATTAATAGTTAGTATAATTAGTTTCATTTTGTATGTTTTTATTAGCTAATTTTAAGATTCTTTTCGTTAGCTTTATGTGTAGTGCCTGATTTATTAATTAAATTTGAAATTGGGATAGTCTATTTAATATTATGTTTTGGATTTCATAAATTTAGATTAATTTTACGGTTGGCTAGTAATACATTTGCTTTGATTCAAAATATTTTCATTTTGAAAATGTTTTCCTAAACATAGAATTGCAGTTATTCCCGTTAGTATGTCGATTTCTGGCAAAAAAATATAGTTAGTTTGTTATTTAAAAAAACGACACATAAGGGAGATTATTTAAATTACACATTGGGAGTAAATCGGAGTGAACACTTTTAAATCGAATTGACCTAAATAAATAATCCTAAACACTTTACAGTCGTTCAAAATGTTAGGACAAAATCTATTCGGCATGTTTGTCTTTATATTGTTTTTGTGTACCTACGTAAGCTTAGCCCGTTTCCAGATATACAAGTTTTTGTATTTAAAAGAAAGTTAAAATTATTTGAATTTGAAACCATAATTTTTTAGAAACAAAAATTTTTGGAGTGAAAACCAAATCACAACAATACAAAAGTGTAATAAAACATAATAAGATATATATTTTTAAAGTTAAAAAGTTACGTATTTATAGAGTTTAATAAATATAATAAAATGCATGTAATTTATGTGTTTTATTTAATAAAGATTGTTCGACAAATAAAAATTTAATTTATTATAAAACACTTAATAATTTCCAAATAAAAATGTTGGCATTTAACTAAACTCAAATTTGACACAGCATGTGACATTAAACAATATACATAATCTGAAGCTCGGGCGGGATAGAGGGAGCGGGGGGAATCCAGGGTGCACAAGCCACTGCAAACCGGGCCAAGGACTCTCCCCAGCTCTCGACCTTTGTTAGCTTTATATTCCCAACTTATTAGTCTTACATATTTTATGCAGTGAAATTAGAAAAGATATTTTTTACAAGTATTAAAGTACAGTCGTCTAAGATTATCTCAAAAGCACAATTAAAAATGTTATCGTGCAACATAATTGAATAATTTATTAATGCAGCAAACGGGGTTTTATATGTTTCTATAATCAATAGCTTGAAATTCATTTACAGCTTGATTTGTAAACTTAAGAAGACAAAAAGGTACATTAATAACTTTAGTAATATATTGTGAATAAGCCTTCCTCGTAATTGCGGATGAATACTAGTATTTATGGAAAGTGAAAGTAAATGGTTTTAAAATCAATTGATTTCTCTAAAAAGGCTGGTTTTACAATTTAAAACTTACAGATTTTCTTTTCACCAGATTAGGGAGCGCCGGTAACTATGTTGGTGGACTGACGTGGTCGAACTCTACCGTTTTGGCAGCTTAGGGCTTAAAGACGAGTTTAAACGTTTGTTTGTTTTGTGCTGTAGTCCACTACCCAAACCTTATTGTCTTTGGACACGATGTGAGAATATTACACACAATTCATATGAGATTCGGTCCCCAACTTGAAACAACAGACCTATCAAAGTGTCTTGGTTCTTTATCCTACCGAAAATGTTTTACAGAATATACTGGATGAATAAGTTTCACAGCCGCCATTTTCAAACGGTTAGAGATAAAGTCAAACTTTAAATACAAAAAAAGTTTGTTTTTGAAATATCTTTTCCATGCTATGCTTCACGACTAATGTTACTATTTAGAGTTTTAAATTGTTTTTCATTCCAAAATTTTAAAATTTTTGAGTATAGGGCAACTGAAGAAAATTTTTGGAAAGGGTATCTTCTCATGAATATAGGATAAAAATTTGGTTTATGTAGGCTATGTTATATGTTAACAATAAAACCAACTGTAAAACACTACTTTTTGGACGTTTTGGAACACCCTGTACATACGCAGTAAGATAAGCTTTTTTTTCCAAAATGGTCAGTGAACAGAGACTTATAAAATGAGGTATCACTCGAGCGACCTTTACATTTGAAAATTTTCCAAAATCGACTAACACCCTCCCAAAAAAGCACTTAGGGCATTTTTGAGATTTGAAAATATTTTTACTGAATTTAATTTAAAACGAAGGCTGTACCTAATTTGGTTCAATTGATCCATTGCGCACCGGTGGTCTGTTTCATCCTGTATAAAATGCTCACATCATTACAAAAAAGATTCAGAAATAAAATAGTGATAGTGTAAATAGTGGTTAAAAAATAAAAACCTTGAAAAGAAGGGGTCTGCAAGTTTGTGCTACAAAATGGCTTATTTTATAAATTGTTTAAAGGAAAATATATTATGGACTACTTATTTGAATTGATTAAAAAAAAGAAGATGGTTGATTTCTATTTTATATTTTTACTGTACTGAATTTTATAAAATTTATGTTTTGTAATAAGTAAATCATTTCATTTTAAAATGGAACCATACAATATTAACGCGTGCTTACACTGGTTACAAATTATATTCTGTGTAACTTTGTTCGTTTGCTACTCCCAGCATTTTAAAATAGTTTTTAATAACTTGATTTGTAATATTGTAAGCTAGGATTTACCCACTATCTACCTAATCGTTTGTCATGAAGGTTTTGTATTGTGACGGAAAAAAATACATTTATTCTTAGTACAGGAGTCTATTTGAAATTTACAGACTTCTTCTCTAATTTTTTATTATATTTTTACGAACATATGTTTAGGCAAATCTAACTTAACCCTTACAACCGGTAGACAACACTGTAGTGTCGTCTCAGCGAGCCGAGACAGCACGTTTGTGACGTCTGATATTTCACCCACTAAATTCATCCAACATCAATAAAACAAAACCCATTAGGAAGGAAATATTTTAAACTTTAATTATTGTATTTACAAATATTTGTAAAACGTATATTTACATATGTGATCATAGTTTTAAAGTTGTAGTTTTCTGAATCAATTGATGCCGCGCGAGAAAGCAATAGGAAATTTAACAAATACGTCACTTCTCTAAGGCTCAATATTGCTCGACAGAACTGTTTTGAAAATAATATGAAGATACCTTTGGATTCGTCAAGATTTCAACTTTCTAAATCTGCCTTCCAATCAGACGTCACTCTTATAGTTACGAAAATATAAAGTTTTCTGTAAACCCTTGCAATTGGACAGTTTTCAACCAACGAAAAATCACATTTTGCATTCGAGATATCTGTTAAAATTCGATATATTTGTATAGATATGTTTGTATCGATTTGTAGGGAAAACTGAACAATCTTTCGTTTCGTGTAGCAACATTTACTGTTACGATTTTATTAGTTGTTCTAACGGCCAAGTCACACAGGATATTGTATAGACTTGGTACGTGAGAGATTTTATTAGTTTGATCTAGTTTTGTGATTCAAGTAATACTTAGTGTAATACGTTTATAAAATAAGAATTTACAAGTATACAGGTCAATTCTTTGATTTATTCTCTACACTTTGTTATAATAATATTTCATTTTCGGGCAAAGCATATAATAAAGTACTATTCAAATTAGGCCAATTTTTGTTAGCAGTCTTGTAGTAGGAACATAAAAACTGGTGTATTCAAAATAAGAAATCTGAAATTGATATATATTTTTTACAGTTCTTTAGAACTAAATTCAAAAATGTTTGTATATTTTGAAAAAAAGTACATAAAATTATTACTACTTTTTATCTAGGACTAAATTTGAACTTTTTCCTATCGTTACGGAAAATGTTTTGTATCTTGAGCTAATAACTTTGTACATGTTTCATCAATCAATTTTTTACCGGCATATATGAATTCTTTGAACCTTTTTCTACAAAAAGCTACGGAAAATTTTTGAATTGGGGCATAGTTACTAAATTTGGCGAATTTTTGAAAAAAGTGCTTGCAAATGTCAAAAATTTCATTTTAATTCAAATTGCCGATTGTAGGTTTAAGTAAGAATGTTTATCTATACTTATAAAGCCAAACACCATTGACTCATCACAGTTTTTTCCAAAACCACGAGGCCTGAAAACATGAAATTTGGCACTAATACTCTTTATAGGCTCTAAACGCGCACTAAGAAAGGGTTTCCGAAAATTCGAAATTTTAAGGGGGGGGGGGTTTGGGAGTTCAAAGTTACTAAATCACGATTTCTCAAAACCTACCTAACGGATTGGAATGAAATTTTGTTTGTAGCTTCTTTTAGGGCCCTAGGTACTCACTAAGAAAGTTTTTCAAAACATTCGAAATTTTAGGGGAGGTTTGGGGGGTCAAAGTTACTACAAATAACCATCGAACGGATTGGAATGAAATTTGATATGTAGCTTCCTCTAGGGCCCTAGGTACTCACTAAGAAAGTGTTTAAAAAATTCGAAAGTTTAGGGGAGGTTTGGGCGGTCAAATTTACTAAAAATCCCCTTAACAAATACATAGTGTAATATTTATTGATATAATATATTTTTTGTTAATGTACCGTACATTTAACTTTGATTTGTCTATCCGTGCAAAGCCAGCTATAGGACTATAAAAGTAGGTCATGGTAACAATTTTTTGAATATATTTTATTGAAACAACTTAAACTAATTAATCTAAAAACATTGTTTTCCCACATCTGTATATTAAAAAAATATATAGAACAGATGTTTATTCCTTGTTAAACCTTAAAGGCAAGACTACACGGAAATACTTTAAAAGATTCTAATAAAAAGAAGTACTAAATTATATTACTCTGTATAGAAAAGAGGCGAATATACAATGAATAGTATTGAAGCCGTCTAAATTGAGGAAATCAATCGTTTCTTGTTTCAATGAATAATTCAATGATAATGGAATGATACTTTTGAATTCACCAGACAAATCGATGTGAAATATTTGTCTTGCATTTGTACCTGACGTTCATTTAAGTAATTATTCAATGAAAATAAATCGTTCATACTTTGAATAAAATAACAACCGGTTTAAGTAAATTATTGTTTTATTAAATAATTATAATATGTAATACAACTAAATTAAATTACGTTCATAAATCCATTTAATTTTTCTGTTAAGACATTTATCTTTTAGAAATAAAGACACAGTACTTATTTTATTGTAAAAATATTGTCTGATTTATAAACAGATTTATTCGCCTTGGGCTGGACGTTTTTGGATAGAAAAGGAATTTTAAACACCTTGTTAATTATCGAATATAATACATATATTTATTATAAAAGTGGTTTATTTTAGATCAATATATAATCGATAAAATAGTCAAAAAAGTGTTTATGAATTTAAATTAAGTAGAAATACACATGTGCCTAAAATTAGAATTTAAAAAATATTTATTAATATTTAATTAATATTTAATATTTATATTTTAAAAATATATACTAAGTAACAACTGATTAACAAATAACTACTGAACTTGACTTGTAACTAGATAAAATACAACCTGAACACAAAATCTCACAACAAATATGTTTACTAACTTCATACGCGTTTCAATACTCAGTGATGCATGGGTTACAGTAATCAAGCCTAACTTTTATTGTGTGTCAACGCACTGTAACGTTTGCCCCACCATTATGTAATGTTGTTAAAAAATTGTTAGCGAAATATGCAAATTTAAATGTAGCTTTGTCTGCTGATAATAATCTGAATAAGATGCTGGGTAATCCTAAAGGCAAATTTCAAGAACACGACAAATCCAGAATTTATTGTATTAACTGCGTTATGTGTCTTAAGAAATACATAGGTCAAACCAAAAGAAGTATGAAGATACGAGGTAAAAATAGTTTTTTTTCATTTAAAATATAATAGGCCTGATAAATCCGCTATGGCTAAGCATTGTTTAGATGAAAATCATAATTTTAAAATAGAAAATACTACACTGTTGAAAAACTTTATGTTTTTCTAAACTTTTGGTTAGGAATCGTATGTCTACTTTTATATAAATACAGTGTTTGTTACAATGTTAGGTTAGTTATAGTTTGATAACTGTAGCCCATGCATCACTAAAAATGGTGACATTGTCGTTGAAACGCGTTTGAAGTTAGTAACGTGTTGTTGTGAGATTTTGTGTTTATGTGTTATTTTAACTGGTTAACACTTAATGCTAAAAATGATGGTCAAATTGTGGCTGTTGTGACCAAACAATCTGTAGTCTAAAATAATCAATTTCGATAAATATGCAATAGAATTACGACAGTTTTAATTGGAGGGACCTGAATTGAGCAGAAATAATAATCAAAAGTACATAAAACTAATTTTAAATGCATAAAGTGATAATAATACAGTAAATATGTTTTTTTACTTTATTTATTTTATCAATGCTACTCTATGTTACTTGATTTTAAATGTTCATTCAGAATTATATGTATTTTGGTAACTATTTAAATACAGTAAAATGTAGTGTTTAAAAATCTAAAAACTAGCTATTGAATGTTTAGATGGGTTGCCTATCTGGTCCCTTTTGATTTTACATACAAACAAATATTTTCTGGTAATCTAATTGCCTACTCACAGAATGTATTGCACCTCTGATCCGCCTTATTGCCACCAAACATTTATTTCACTTTTATCTTAAATAAAAAAACCCGTAAGCAGCACTGCCGCATTACTATAGCCGAATTTTCTTATCAGGGAATAACTCGTATTATATAATGAGAGATACCTATGCATTTTGTTCCTTGTTGCGGAAATTGTTCCAAATATATCTTTGCACAGGATTATAGTAAATTTAATTGTCTTTTGAATGGTATAACTCACAATATGTACTCGGGCTTATGAGTGGGCTAAAATGCGCAATTAACGTACAAGAATAGTGAAAAAGTCAATTATCGGGATCTTTATATGAGTTTTGTTCCTTGTTCCGGGAGGTGTACCTAAAACACCTTTACACAGGATTATAGTACATTTAATTGTCTTTTGAATGGTAAAACTCACAATATGTACTCGGGCTTATGATTGGGCGAAAATGTGCAATTATCGTACACGAATAGTGAAAAATTCGATTTTTGGGACCTTTATATGAGTTTTGTTCCTTGTTCCGGGAGGTGTACCTAAAACACCTTTACACAGGATTATAGTAAATTTAATTGTCTTTTGAATGGTATAACTCACAATATGTACTCGGGCTTATGAGTGGGCGAAAATGAGCAATTAACGTACAAAAATAGCGAAAAAGTCGATTATTGGGATCTTTATATGAGTTTTGTTCCTTGTTCCAGGAGGTGTACCTAAAACACCTTTACACAAGGTTATAGTAAATTTAATTGCCTTTCGACTCATATAACTCACAAATTGAACTTGGGCTTATGAGAGGGAGATATCATGCAATTTCCTCGCTCTAACTTTGCCATTTTGGGTTTACTACAAATAGGCCGCCATTTTGTTTCAATTCAAAAAATAAAAATATATGTACCTTTCAAATCCTACAAGGACCCTTTCACAAAAAATTCATCATTTTGAAGCATATTTACTACCTTTTAGCAAGGTTGGTAAAAAACTACCCCTCAAATTCCTACCCAAAAACGAAAAAACTGTATAACTCCGCCATTTTGAAACGGATCGAAAAACAAAAAAAGTACCTTTTGAAGAATCGCACTAAGGCCCTTTGACCAAAAAATCAGAAATTTTGAAGCATTTTTACTACCCCTTAAAAATCCAGGAATAAAACATATATATATATATATATAAAGTAATGATTTTTGGGTATAGCCTCCAAATGGTCTGAAACGGATAGAAACCAAATTTTAGCCTTCTCCGACCAACCGTTTTCAAGTTGGGTCGAGTGTAATAGCTCTTATTTTCTTCGAAAATTCGGCTAAAAACATTTATTGTAATCAGAGTTGTGTAAATGTACCAAATTCAAGATAATCGATTAAGTAGATAGTGGGTAAAGTCTACCTTACATTATACACAACAAATTAGTATTGAAAATGTTTTGGTTTACCAAAAGTACAAAAACTACACAAAATATAATTTGTAACCAGTGTACGCATTCGATAATTAATGTGTTCCACTTTAAAATGAGACGATTTACTTGCTAAAAAACATCAAATTAAATTTATTTTGGTAAAAAAATCATAGCACGAAAAAGATCACTAGTCTTCTTTTGTTAAAAATTACATAAAATAAACAGTCGTAATATTTGTTGGCTTCAAACAATGTTTGAAGTACTGTACGTCTTTTGTAGCACGACTTCGCAGACGCTTGGATACACCTATTATGGACTAGTCCAGTCAATGAATGCATTGTAGAGTGCATGGAATATGCGATAATTTTTGACTTTAGGATTTTGTTAGGAGTAGTTAGGAGGTAAACATACTAAAAGTCCCCACCCCTGGGAGGTGAGCATAAGGCGGGAGGGGGTGGAAAAGCCCCATTTTTAGGTTTTTCGCTTATATCTTGGAAACGGTGCACTGTAGAAAATATTATTAAAAATAGAAATGGAAGATAATTAAATTTCCTATGAAATAGTTGCTGTACGTATTTGTTGAATTCGTAACGGTTTTCGAGATATAAGTTGTTGAAAATCGACAATTTTAAAAATCGTGTTTATTTCACTCTTTTTGTTAAACATTTGCTTCTAATGCCTCTCATGACCGTTTCTCAGAAAAGTTGTCAGGAACGAAGTTGTAGATCATTAAATTTTCTTTGATTTGATATACACGTTTGCCATTTTATCTTCAACCAATCAAACGTTATAGAATTTCTAAGATGTACGCTTAATTTCATTCCTCTAGAAATTAGTAAGCTGCCTGTCTGGCTTCTTTCATTTAATACGAATCAAATATTACTTGTACTACAATTGCATACTCAACGCCGTATTCAAACAAGTCCACCTCTTTCCAACGCGGGTTGCGGTAGGAGCTAACAAATAGAAAATGTAATGCGTAACGAAAAAAAGTTTTATTAATTAGTTGCTATGGTAATGCCAAAAATATAAAATACGATTAACGAAAAATCTTTAATAAATTGGTTGCTGCGGCAATTAATGTAAATACATTCAAGAAACATGTGTTTTGGTTCATCAATTTAAATTAAGAGACGATTGGTTCCGTCCGGCGTAGTTCAGATATTATCGTCAAACGCTGATATACATTAAATAAACATAAAATGTTCGTGCGTCAGGCTAGGCCTAACCTAAAATTATTGTATGTATATTTAATTTTTTTACCTGGCTTAACGGCAAATTACATACAATAATTTCAGGTTAGGCCTAGAAAGTAATTTTAAGTCTAGGCCTAACCTAAAATGATTGTATGTATGTATTAAGGCAGGTAAAATAAATTAAACATACCACAATAATTTTAGGTTAGGTATAGACTGATGAACTAACATTTTATTTTTATTGAATGTACTGTATTTACAATGAATTGACATTTAACTGTGTTTACCATCTCAGCTTTGACGTTATAATTAATTCTACATTTTTATTATAATAGCATTAAACGTATGGAAACAGTAAATATTTTTATAAAAATCAAACTTAAATAAACGGCTATTGAAAGATTAAAATTATTGTATGTATGTTGCCGTTAAGGCTGGTAAAATAAATGAAACATACACGCAATAATTTTAGGTTAGGCCTAGACTAATGAACAAACATTTTATGTTTATTGAATGTATTTACAATAAATGGGGATTTACTGTGTTTACCATCTTAGCTTAGCTGTTATACTTAATTTTTCACCTTTATTATAATAATATTAAACGTATGGAAATAGTGAATATTTGTATAAAAAACAAACTAATAATAAATGGCAATTGAAAGATTAAAATTATGTGTGTATGTTGCCCTTAAGGCTGGTAAAAGAATTGAAGAAAATTCGAGATGAACATTGTTCCTGACGGGGGTCCCACGACCGCACACATTTACTTTTTACAAATGAAATCTATTTTATAAAAATTAGGAACAAAAACGAACCTCTTATTACAATTAATTTACACTGTAAGAAATGTTTGTTTAACTTATGATATAAGTGTGAAGGCCTCTCTGGCTCCTTCATTTCATTAAAAGCAAATATTACTTGTACTAAAATTGCATACTCAACGCTGTATTCTAACTCGTCCACTTTTTTATTCTTTTACCTTCAAAACCAGACAAAGTGTAGGCTATTGTCATTAGAGTTATTATGTAAACAGTACCAAATTGCAAAGTAATAATTTTACTAGAACTGAGTAAATCAAACTTACAAGATTTGTTTACATTGTTAAAAACCAATCAAATAGAATATATTAGTAATAACAATACTACTGATATAAAGTTGAGAAGAACCTTCAGTTTTGGTGACTTTATCCGTATTCTGGTAAGTTTTAAAGTCATGTGCTGCAATAATGCATCCGATCAAACGGGTTTATTCTCAAATGAAATATACAAATATCTTATACACATAGTTGTATACGAAGAGTTGCCATAAATTAGATTGCCAAAATGTTAACAAGCATAAAAAAAAGCAAGGTAATATCCAAACCACTAAAATTGCCCGGCTTGAAAATAGTAAATTCAGCTTGTTTCTTAAGTTTCACAGAAACAGCAAAGTAAGTAAGTGTACAGAAAAGTAAAAAACTTAGATACATTAAATAATATGGTTATGGTACAATGTTATTGTTATTATTTGTAGAAAATAAAGCAATTAATTTAACTGTTACTGTCCATAATACAGTGTTTATAAATTCCCTTGAACCCCCCTCATTATTTTTGGTACTGAAAATAAGTTAACAAAACTTTGTATATACCTTGTAGTGCATAACAGTAAACATTTTTTTACATATCTGACCCTCTATGATTTTGGGTTCTTAGAGGAGTGAGGTTGGTTTTAGCAATTTCAAATATAAAGGTAGGTCGTGTAATACACCATTGAAAAGCTTATTAAAAGAGAAACACAATGGTGCAAACTAGAGCTTAGTATCTTACTTCGTTTCAAAGTAACGGACAATCAAAGTTTTTTAAATGATACTGTTATCATAACATCAAAGCAGGTTATTCATTTGTTGATATTAGGAATAAGTAGATTGTATGTTATTTTCCAGAACTTTGATTGTGAGTTACTTTGAAACAAAGTAAGTAATTAACCTCTAGTTTGCTCAACCTCACACCCCCAAAATCATAAAGATTCAGATGTGTCAAAACATTTGTCATGGTATGCAATACAAGATATAAACAAAGTTTTGTTAACTTATTCTCAATACAAATATAATAAAGGGGGTTAAAGGGACTCTGAATAAGTATGTATCGCTATTTGTTTTTTATTCCAAAATTCTACCTTGGTTTTACCAAACGCTACCTTCTAAAAATTCCAAAGTTATAATTCTGAAATGGTTATCTTATTAAAAATGCATTTTGCGGTTATTAAATTTAGGCTCGATTTTAATTTATGAAATTTCTATTTCTTTCCTATCTTACATTGTTCTCTTACATTATGACCAGCAACTTGACTTTTCTCTTATATTATACTAGCTGGCCCGACCCGGCTTTGCACGGATAGACAAATCGAAGTTAAATGTATATTAACAAAAAATATATTATATAAATAAATATATTACACTATGTATTTCTTATCTGGGTTTTTAGTAACTTTGACCCCCCAAACCTCCCCTAAAATTTCGATTAAAAAAAAAAAACTCTTTCTTAGCTCCTAGAGCCCCAGAGGAAGCTACATAATAAATTTCATTCCAATCCGATCGATGGTTTTTTGTAGTAACTTTGACCCCCCCAAACCTCCCCTAAACTTTCGAATTTTTGTAAACCCTTTCTTAGCGAGCATCTATGGCTCTAGAGGAAGCTACATACCAAATTTCATTCCAATCCGTTCGGTAGGTTTTGATAAATCGTGATTTAGTAACTTTGACCCTCCAAAACCCCCCCTAAAATTTCGAATTTTCAGAAACCCTTTTTTAGTGCGCGTCTAGAGTCTATAAAGAGTATTAGTTCCAAATTTCATGTGTGTAGGCCTCGTGGTTTTGAAGAAACTGTGTTGAGTCGATGAGTCAATGGTATTTGGCTTTTATAAGTATAGATAATACTACTACAATGGTGTATATACATGGGTAGCCGAATTCTCTGGACCACCTTTGTGGATATGTTCTTGGGATTGAGACAAATATATTTCACAATATAAACATGGGTCTACGGGGCTGATTTTTTCATCTGTCTGTCTGTATGTGTTTTTTTTTACAAAATACTTAATATTTTTAAAAGTAGAAAGGATATTGTGCTCAAACTTTGTACACCTATTTTTTGCGTATACTCTTATCACTTTACGAAAAATTAGAACATTATTTTAAATATTTTCAAAATGTCGGCCGTTTATAACTTTTAATGTCAAATATCTCAAAAACCACTAACTTTACAAAAAAAATTTAAAGAGACAAAAAACTTTAATTTTTTAATGACAAACACAATGTTTTTTTTTATTTTGTCTGTAGCTCAAAGGATAACAGAGATATTGACACAAAAAAAAAAAAACAATGCATTTTTTGGTAGTTGTTAACAATACCCAAAATTACTCTAGAAACAAAATATTTTGAAGTTATTATGAGCTAAAATAATCAGTTATTTGCATTATGTTCCGAGCACTTTCTGAGCTGATTCTACTAAGAAAAAATAATGAAAAAAGTTCATATATTCATAGGTTCGAAAATGCTTTGTGGTTAAAATAAGATTTATATAATCAGGGCAGGTGGTAGAGCGCGTTTTAAACTTATTTATATTTAATGTTAATGCAATTTACTGTATATTGGCATTATTATTAAATTTTAAGGGTAGTTATCCCACTTTATCCCTTTGACTTAAGTAATCAAACTGCAAATGGTTTTTATATCATTTAAGAATAATACTACACAATTTTAGCTTTAAAGCTTGTAGGAAGTTAGTCTAATGTATATTTATTGTATATAGATAGCTACCCTTAGACTGTAGTGCAATTTAAATCTCTAAACACTCATGGAATTAATATGGATAAAATGTGAAATTCTCATTAAAATCGGTCAAATCATGTTTGAGTATATTTTAGTGCAATTTAAATTTATTGTATGGGGGTAGCCACCCCTTTTAGACTCTTTGTATTGACCATATTCATTAAAAAAAACCTTCTGCTAATATTTGTATATTGTGAAACTTTTAATGAATTATTTTTTGAGCATATAGAAAAAGTAAGTGAATGAATTATTAGCGAAATTCCATAGGAAAAATGAGCTATTGCAGTGGCCCTTATGGTGAGACTCAAGGTCGGGAGTAGCAAATGAGCACCAATCATGGTCCCCAGAACACGTTTTGGGGTGTCATTAAAATTCATATATATGTGTTCGCACTCTAGCGGCCGCATTTTAAGTCCGATTTGGTCCAAATCTGGTACACGTGTTGGTTGTCTATGTCGCTCGGACGAGTTCGTTAGCCAAAAAAATCCAACAACCGGAAGTACGTTTTTTTTACCGGAAGTACTTATTTTTTTTGAGATTTTTGCAACGAGAATGATTTTTTTGGTTTTTTTCCTAAAAGTATAAATGTAGGATGTTATTCTGCACATTTTGTTTTTTTACGCGACCTTATAGCTCGCTTGGTTCGCCCAAAATCGACCAAAACCTAAAATACCATAAAAGTACCCGGTTCGAAGCCAAGTGGTGTAAACTCGCGAGGCCATTAGGAGGAAGCAAATTCTACTAATATATTGCTTACACACAGACAGCTGTTCAATGCCTTCGTGAGTAGACCTATTTCAAAAATTGTTGGTTGAAACATAGGCATATAAACTTAATTTTGGAAATTTGCTCAACTCACGTCAGCGGTCCAGCTGCGTGGTCGAATTATTATTTAATTTGATTGGTAGTTATTTCATATCTTTGATTTAAGTAAAATAATTGCAAATGGTTTTTATATCACTTAACAATAATATTACACATTTTTAGGTTTAAAGCTTGTAGGAAGTTAGTTCATATTATATTTATTGTATAGGGGTAGCAACCCCATTTTAATTCCTTAGACTGTAATGTAATTAATTGTAATCTAAAAAACTCCTGGTATTAATATGGATAAACTGTGAATTTTTAGTGAAATCAGTTGAATAGTTTTTGTTTCTATAAAGGACAAATACACAAAAAAAAAAAAACATTAATTTGTATACATAAATGGATGTATTACCTGTAGTGAATTCGTTTCTTCCAAATAAAAAGAATGTTTTTTAGTCTGTTCGAAAATATTTTTTTTCCTTGGACCATATACTTGTGAAATAATGTGTTGCGTCCGTTTTAATTTTAAAATATGATTTAAGTTACTGAGTTCATATTAGGTCAATGGCCATTCTGTATGAAACATGCCTAAAGTATCAACAAGTACATAAAACCTTTTCTCCTATGCATAATAAATAACAGTTTTTAGACAACGTGTAAAAACTCAATCTACAAACTAAAAAACAAACTAATGATTGTATGTGTGCTTTAACTAAGTTTGACACAGATTTATTTGTAATTTTAAATTATAATATATAGTCCTCTATATAAATAAATTATAAATATATATATAGTCCTCTCTAAGTATCGAAATCGTAGTAGCTACTTATAATATAATATATGTTTACTGTGTATACTTTCTACAAATATGTAGTACATATAAATATGTATAAAAAAGAACCTCATACACTTCCATACACACATCTAGCTCACACAGAATAATAATTCATTCTGTTGTGTATATACGCTATTCAACTTCAGCTCGGTTCCGTAAGGTTGATTTATAATTCCTTAAGAGGAGGATTTTCCGGATGAGAAAGCAGGGAAAACTCTCGAGAGATTTTGAATACATGTGAAATGATCCATCGCATTTAAAAGATGATGATGACGTTGAGGGAGCAGGTGAGTAAAAGCAGACAATACTGCCATTGGTTAAGCGCTAGCTGACGTCATTACTTGGGGTGGGAGGTTCAAAACGTAATCAATTTCGACCATCCTTCTTCTATACTCCACCCCCGACAATACGCCCTTAAATTTAAATATAAATTTTACACCATAGATAAGTTTCTAATCTACTTAGTAATGAAAATATTTAAATTAACAAAAAAAGTTCAAAAATAAACATACAGAATTTGGTTTTGTTTTAATATAAATTTCAGGAAAAACTAGGATATTAAAAACTTAATACTTATATTTTTGTAACTTCAAAATAAATATTAGTGTAAATATATATTTGTATTTTGTTGTTTAAAGTAGATACAAGCTAACTAAGACTGTCGTGACCCCGATAACAATAAGGGATAAGCGGTCAAATACATTCAAGTCACAGTCATATTTTAATGTTGATCAAAATAGTTATGTAAAACGAGGTAAAGTTTGTATGTTCTAAATATGCTCTTATATGTAGAGGTCTATCGGGCCAGTTGTAACGATCCTCCTTTCCTCAGAACTTTCTTTTTAAATTCAGCAACATTTTTAAATTGAACTTTTTTAGAAAATTAAACAAAAATTTAGTAAAATTCTAATTTATTTATAGTAAAAGTTATTAGAAATGTGTTTGAAAGCACACTATGACGATGTTGTTTTAATCTTTGATGGTGCTGACTGACAAGGGATATAGAATTTCTACAACATAAATATTCAACTAAATTGAAATGAACATAATTTACTGTTAAAAGTCGTAAAATAATTTAATACAAATTAAATAAACGGTACCAGGAACTGAAACATACTTTCTCACAAACATATTTAAATTATTAAACAGATTCACTGTGACTTCATCATTGTAGGAGGGGTATAAGAGGTGATATTAAAGTAGGAGATTAACTAATAAATATTATTATTATTAGCTAGAGAGAAAACTATTCGATCGATTTCGAACAAATTTGCTCCAAACACGTCAATTAGGCCTGTATAGACACACGAAAAAGGTCTTGAAAAGCCTTAAAACCACCAAAAATCTGTTATTATTATTAGCTATATGAGAATTTTTAGAAAGATGCGGTTTTTTTGCATATGGTAGGGCTACAAATAATCCATGTTTTATCAAAATCGTTAGAGCAGACTTTTTATAAAATAATAATAGATTTTTTGGCCAAAAAGGAGGTTGTTCTAAAAAAAATTCAAAACCTTTTTTCGTGCATATATAGGCTACAGGCCTATTATTTGTCATGTCTGGTGCAAATTTGTTCGAAATCGATCGAATAGTTTTCTCTCTAGCTTTGTATACCTACAGACATACTACAGACAGACATTTTGTAAAAAACACTTTTTTGGACTCAGGGGTCCCAAAACGGATATTTCCACAAAATTTGAACATTTTTTTTGCGATCACTATACATTCTTTATACTATAGTATAGTGAGAAAGTAAAACGTACCTTATTTATTAAATTTATATAAATGACTACAGACATATTTTTTTCACAGTTAATACATTTTATAAACAGTTTGTGATGAATTAAAACAACAATAATTATTTAAAAGCATATATTTTAAATTTTAACCGATAAAGAATTATCAACTAAACAAATATAATTACGTTTTTTAGAAACATAAAATAATTCATAATATTTGGTTTATAATACATTTGTGTATAGTGTAGTAATTTGTATTTACTTAGATTTTGAAGATAATTTTTTTTTTGATTAATTATATTCGTCCGGTTTAATGAACTTTAGGGCTACAACGGGGTTTTATCATGAGATGTGTTATGTCAGATTAGAGGTTATTTTTTGGTTTAAATAGTGGTTATTTTCTAACTAATATAACTATAGAATAGAATAGTGCAAATATAATAACACATACAATTTAATGTTCCATAAGTGATAACCTTATATTCAGGTTTTAAAATGAGCTATAATTAATGATGTTGAATAGAGAATTGGCAAATATAAATGTTTTTGTTGTTTACTCTATCTATGAGTTATGACCTGGTCTTTGAATTAAAATTAAGGTTTCACATATTAATATATAAAACTCAATACTTGTGTAAATAATTATGTATAAGTAATAAGTATCTTACAATACAGTTCACTTATCTACTTATATAAAGCTAGGCGGGTTCACTGATTCATTCACTGACATGAACTATGGGACACTTTTCGTAATTGTACCTGCCCCCCTCGACCTCATACTTGAATTGAAGCTTTCCAGAAAAATTTCCAGAAGTTAACATTTTTGAGTTTTGAAGGCGCTTTTCGGGCGGGGAAAGTTAAATTTGTAAAATGTTTCCACTTTGAGCGCGTTTTGTAAGAAACCGGTAAGAGATAGCAAAAAATGTTAAATATAAAAGTTGCAGAAAATTAAATTTCAAACAACGATTTTCTGGATTTTCAGATTTAAGATCCAATGATCCGTTTAGCCGCTATTCACCCAAGAAGGAGTTCCGGCCCACAAGCCTTCAAATTTCCCATGTTAATCTTATGGAGATAATGTTTAATGAGTTTGAGTCTGCTGCCAAATAAAACAGCTGATTTATTTAATTTAACAAAACTGTTATTCCTTATGGATGGATATAGTTATTGTTGTAGTTCTAAAAGTAACATTTCTTTTTCAAAATTTATACTCTCTGTGGGAAAAGGATCCATAAAACATTTGGAAGTGAATGGGAAAAATGTAAACCGCTCAATGGCATCACTTTTGTAAATACGTTGTCTGAGTTAGATAGAATTTGTCTATCCTTCTGATATTGTAAAAAACCCAGATGAGTGTTGTGACAGGGCAATTTTATCAGGAACAAACGCCAGTATAAGGAAAAAAAGCGCTTAAAATTTAAACTGTGAAATTATTTTTATGCGACCTTTCAAGTCATTTAGAAGACGAATAGATACAACTTTTTTTACTAAGTATTCAAATAGATACATTATAGATACAATCCAAATGTTAAAAATACTCGGTCACAAAGGTACAAACGAGCCAAAGATTAGCGAGTTGTCCAACTGCGATCGAAGCGAAGCAGCCATCTGAGGCCATAGGCCGAGGCGGGGTTGGGACGCGAAGCGTCCTGAGGCAGAGCCCCTAGTCAATACATAAAACTCAATTCGTATGTAAATAATTTTGTAAAAGCAATAAATATCTTACAATACAGTTTACATTAAAAATTTAGTCAAACAAAACTGTTAACAATCAAATCGAGAAGATATTTAGTACAGTAAATATAAGCGTGTTTTATTAACTTTTGAGTGTAAATGTAATCATCACTATGGGAAACCCATGCGTGCTCCGCACGCCAACCCCGTTGGAACCTTCCGTACACATAATCAAGTTAAGTTTTCTTTATAATAAAGGTGTAGGATTAATAATAACCCCAAAGATAAGATGGTAAATCTATGTATTAATAGGCAAGGTCAAAACTTGTCGTCCTTTTTTCTCAGCTTGTGTGCATCGTAGGAGAAATTCGCGCATACCGTTAGAAAGGTAGTGTCCTGTAGATGAGCAGAATTCCATTATAATTTACATTGATCCTCAGGGATACGTCCCAGTGGCCCTCAAAGTTTCAATGTTAATCTTATGGAAGGTCAATCTTAAGGAAGAAGAAGAAAGATTTCTTTTGATTTTATCAGGGGCACAAAAAACAGCTGTTCGTATGAAAAGCTTAAAACAGCTGATTTTGATAAACAGCTGATTTTGATCAACAACTGATTTGGATCAAAAACTGAATATAATTTTAGGTTAGGTAAATCAAGCAATAGCAATAGTGAAGCATTGCCGGGTCCTCTAGTAATGTTAAATGTTCAAATAAAATTATTTCGTGTATTTTATAACAGCAGTTATAATAAAGGTTAACAGAACCAGCAAAGCTCAGTCTAAACTTTAATAAAAACCTAACCTAAAAGTTAGAAATACAAATAGTTACTTCAAAGTTTGAAATCAGCTGTTAATGGAAATATTAGAGCAAATACCTTTTTTATCTGTTATTTTTTTCAATTGGTTGCTATGGTAATAAATGTAAATACATTTAACAAAATGTAATAAATGTGTTGGTTCATTGGTCTAGGCCTAACCTAAGAATTTTTTCCGATTAAATTTACAAATATTGAAATAAAAACGGTTTTTATGAAAATGAATTATAGCCTATGTTACTAAGGGATTGTGTAGTTTTTTATTAGTAAAACGATTTTTTCAGTAGTTCTAGAGATTACCCCCTACATACAAACAAACAAACGAACAAATACATTTTACCTCTTTGTAATATTAGTATAGATAAGGGGATTAGACATACTACCGTTTCTGTCTTCACAATATTTAGCAAATAACTCTTTAATAAAATTTGCTATTGCTCAAAACTCAAATTTAATTTGTAATTATAATTGCCTGTCTATTGTTTTCGTAAATAAATAGACAAAACTGTCGAGAAACTAACATTTATGTGTAACTATCTGTTGCTGAAACAAAGTTACCCATATTCATGAATATTTATGAAGAGTAGTGGAAATACCACTATCGAACAAATAGTTCATTGTAATTTCATGGTATTTTTTATGTTTGATGCAAATGTAAATTGTATAATATGGAAATATGCACAAATTAAAAATCTGTTGATCGGAGATAACATCTAACTACATAGTTTTGGTTTGTGTGAATTTAGTCAAATATAAAGTAGAATTGTTATTCGCTTTTAACTTGGTTTGGTTTAAACAATACACAAAATAAAGTAATTAAGCTAAGTTCAATATTCTGCCAATATTAACATTTTCTTAAAAAATCTAGGTGTGCTTAAGACCACAAGGGAGGAGTGTAAAATTCTGATATTCTGATTTACACTTCAAAAGTATAGAAAATATTGAATAAAAACACAATTTATGAATTGAGAAAGCACAATGTCCATTTCAGAAGTATTACCAAGTTAACTATTTTAAGACAAGTTACAAATGAGGAAGCACAATGCCCATTTCAGAGGTATTACTAAGTAAACTATATACTCTGCTATATACACAAAAATACACATGTGTACATGTGTATAGTAGAGTGTGACGGACGACGGAGGACAAAAAAAAAACGTGACCGTAAAATCCGATTCACCGCCCGCAATTCTTAGACGAGGTGCATCTATAGAAGTTTGCCCTTCAATAATTATGTTTCTCTCCGTGTTTCAGAGATACTCAATACCTATAATAATAATAATAATAATTGCATTAACGTAAAATATAACCAAAATTAAATACTTCCACAACAATAAAATAAAAAAACCGGAACCATTCGAAAGATAACTAAATGCAAACTATGACACGACCGTCTGGCAGAGTAGCGATTGCCTTATCTCTAGAATACACAATGCTTATTTACAATATTACTTACATACTAAACTTAACCTATAAAATCAAATTAAATACCCACGTCTGTTTTAAACGAACTCAGGAAACAAATGCTCCTAACTATATTAAGATAAATATTTTATTAAAAAAATAACTGAATGTTAACATATTGCCTACCAACTATTTATATTTTTGTGTAATACAATATTTACTTTATTTATAATTGTTATAAATATATATTCTATATCTTAGGTCTAAATAAATTTATAGTCATACATACTGTATTTTTCTTAACTTACTCTAAACAAAAAAATAAACATTTCAGCAACTTAAAAATGTATTTCTATAATAATTATAATTGGAAAATAAACACATAAGCACATCCACTTCCTCCCCTACTCACGAAGTACTGACAGTAACAAATAAATAACTAAAATCCCTTACACAACCGTATCATTTAAAATAAACGGTACCAGGAACTGGCACATACTTTCTCACAAACATATTTAAATTATTAAACAGATTCACTGTGACTTCATAATTGTAGGTGGGGTAGGAGAGGTGATTTAAAGTAGCAGATTAACTAAGAAATATTATTATTATTATCTAGAGAGAAAACTATTCGATCGATTTCGAACAAATTTGCACCAAACACGTAAATTAGAGCTGTAGAGATGCACGAAAAAAAGTTTTGAAAATTTTTGAAAAACAACCCCTTTTATGGCCAACAAACCCTCAAAAATCAGTTATTATTATTATTATTAGCTAAACGAGTATTTTTAGAAAGATGCGGTTTTTTGCATATGGTAGGGTACATTAAGGGCTACAAATAAGCCAAATTTTATCAAAATCGTTAGAGCCGTTTTTTTAACAAAAAAATAATAACTGATTTTTTGGGGTTTTTTTGCCACAAAGGGGGTTGTTTTTCAAACTTTTTTCAAAACCGTTTTTCGTGCCTCTATACAGGCTTACTGGACATGTCTGGTGCAAATTTGGTTGAAATCGATCGAATAGTTTTATTTCTATCTTTGTATACATGTCTTTGTGACATACATACAGACATACAGACATACATACAGACACACAGACAGACATTTTATAAAAACCACTTTTTTGGACTCAGGGGGTCCCAAAACGGATATTTCCACAAAAATCTGAACATCGATTGTTTTTGCGATCACTATACTTTCTCTATACTATAGTATAGTGAGAAAGTAAAATGCAAACTCACGAAAATCCAGGTGTACAAAAACATATGAAGACATACCTATAAATTGTAATAGATCACCGATATTAATTTAAAACTAATAATTAAACTTAGTTATCAAATTATCTCTGATTTTCTTTCCCTCCCAGATGTAGTTTACCAACCAATGGAATTTTTTCCGTTTAAATACTCTGCTACTTAAAATGTTACCTACGCCTTACACTTGCAAGGATAGGGCAATTTCCTATAAAATGTTCTACATTTTCATCTTCTCCCGAGTTACACAGCGAGCCCGTTAAAGTAGTTCTTTGAGGCCTACAATTTAACATCATTTGTCCAGCTCTAGCTCTCATGATTGTAATTATAAATCCTCGACCATGGTTATCATCTATATATGATTTATCCGCTAAATTATATAACAGATCTTTATAAAGGATGTTAAACTGCGCCATGGTTGCTCTTTCAATCCACTTTTAGTGCTCTTCTTCCCTAATATCCACGGAAATCATTTCTAGCTTTACATGTGCCTCTTCCTTGTTTTCATACTGCAATTCATAATTAATTCGTTCCCCTAATTTTTACAAATACTGAACCACCCAACCTTATCCTTAATTGCTTGTAATGCTAAAATTTTCGTCAGCCTACCATCTGGAAATTCAAAAATTTTTAATATGAACTTATAATGTAAATTAAAAAAAAAAATGCTAGCAAAGATCAAACCCCGTTTGCAGGTATATCTCGTAAGTTGGTGTAGACGTAGGTAGTCCAAATATTCTCCTTTTAGCAAACCTTTGAAATCCTTCTAACATTTCTAGTCGTATAAAACCCCAAACCTGAGCTACGTACCCTATTACCTTTCAAAGAGCTATAGCAGTTTATAAAAGATTTGTATCTCCGAACAAATGGGGCAAAGAACGTAATTGTGAACTCAACTTGGACTGGAGGAAGACTGTACTTAAATTTTGTAGATGCCAGCAAATAAAATTATTATAATAATCCAAAAATTAACCTTTCATCAACTATTCATTTTCATGTTTTAATCTTCAATTTATAATAGACGTTGTACAAAATATCAATAACAAATAGCCCTATATATTTATAACGATTCAGAAATTATTCCATATTAAGGTACTTTAATAATTTTAGCATAGATGATAGCTGAAGACTGTACTAACTAAAGGTAAAACAAATAGATAGAAGAAATAAAGCTGTGCACTATGACTGAGGCTGTTGGGGAACTTTTGTCATGGAAGAAAAGCTTCAGTTTTTAATTATTTTATGAAACAAACATATAATAAGAACAAACATTCTTAACACAAAGCCTAAGTTGAAAGACCCAATCTAAACTGCTTCTCAATTGACCGATTTGCTGATCAACAAATTACCTTCATAATAATTAACTTGTCGTCTGCTATAATGGGTAATAGTTTTTAATGTTCGGTTTACTGAAATAATTAAAATTGTGTTGAGTAAAATATATTTATTTAGTCTAATGTACATTTTTCTTACCCCTTTTCTATTTTATATATACCACTAGTAAACCCCCATGAAAAATCACAGGCAGATTAATTAGATACACATCAGAAATACATTATTTAAGCAAGTACTATTTTTTATCTTAACTAACTATGCCGACGGGGATTTTTAACTCGATAAATGTGTACAGGATTAAAAAAGGATTATAAAACTGTAGGCCTTTTGTTAAAATTTTGTATTTATATACATTATGATTTATTAATATTTAAGAAATATTATCTTTTAATTGCTTTTTATTTCATATTGATTGATCAAATAATTTAAAAGTTATTAATAATTATTATAGTGAAGAAATTAATAATAAAAAATGTTGAATGTTATACCAAGATGTACGAATGTTTCCGAAGTTAAACGATTAAGTATTTCTTCTTTAAATTTGTATAAAAGAATATATTGATGATAAAAGGTTGATTTATATACAGTTTATAACCTCGAAACAAATCTTATAACGTATTGTAGCATACATTAGTTCTATAACTCATTGGAAAAAATCAACTTCACAAGAAATTATAAAGGTTAAAGTTGTAAAAATAACCCCAAAGTATAATCTATGTTGGGTTTTGTATAACAGATGATTTGTGAAATCAGCTGATATATTGTTTGTTACACACGGATGTCAACTCGCTTTTATAGGAGTTGCTTTTGATTTTATATTGAGTGTTCTTTGGTTGCATTTAGTCCATTTTAAACTTTGAAATAAAATATTTGTAATGATTTGTGCTACTGGCGTTAGAGTAATTCAAATTTGCAATCCATTCAAACTGAAGATTAGTTTGAAGTATTTGTTGCAAATTAAAAATAATGAAACAAAAATCATCAATAAGTTTCTGTAAATATTTTGTACAGGTAATAAAGTTGAAAAATGGTCAATTGACTGGGATAAAGAAGACCTGCTGTTGGAAATTTTCAAATGTATAGTCTTGAAATTATTATAGTAAGTTAATTAAAGTTTATATAAATAAAATTATTGCAATATAGGTAACCTTGAACGTAGGCAAGTAAACAAAAAACGTGGAAAGAAGAAAAAAGAAGGATAAAGAAGGGAAAATGAGCGATAAATAGAAGAGAACTATAAAATAACTAATGGTTACATAACAGAACAAACATAAACTAGTATAATTATAAACAGAATGCTAGCATAACCCAACAACACCCCGCTAAACAAATGTACGAATAGACTAGTAAGCAAAAACACAAAAGTTTAACCAATAAAAAGCTCCCGACAGAGAAATTATCGTTATCCTTTACGACAAAAAAAAGGAGAAATCCCCAAGGCCATCTCCTACGATAACAACCAAAAGAACATCATATACCTTGACGACCTGTACGCAAAAACGCGATCAGCAATAAGTAAGTGTGAGATACTAAAAATAAAACTCTCTCGCAACAAAGTAAACTGGTTAACTGGACAATATTTTAGAGGATAAAACATTTATGTATACATCTTTTAGAAATAAGTATAACATTAAATGAAGATTAATGTTTGTATATTATAAAGGAACCAAGTTAGTTATGGAACTTCCCCCCCCCCTTCAAATTGCAAGTGACAGTTACTGCAAAAATCTAGCAAAATAACAGGCCAATTAAGAATTTTAGTCTCAGTACGAATTTCAATACAGAAATCTTATAGAAGCCAAATTGAAAATATATTATCCGACTTTGCTGTTGTATCCGACTATGCTGTTGTATCCGACTATGCTGTTGTATC
>JAGFPH010000069.1:238135-281659 GCA_018207615.1 Philaenus spumarius
TCATCGCACGGACATACTTTTTTTGCACGGAGAAAAATGATTGAACTTGCATCTACGTCATCGTCATCGTCATCGCCACCGTCATCGTCATCCTTAACGCATGGACACAATTATTTAAGGCTCTATCGGATCTCCACAGTTATTTAAGACTCCGTCGCATCTCCGCTAATATTTAAGGCTCCATTAAAACATTATTACATTGATTTGAAAAAATACTTCTTAATAACCCGAAAATAAAGTTAACTATATGAAGCTAAAAGGGTTTCACTTCTGACGGCAGTTCCACGACTGAGTGTTCTTAGTTTTTTCGTTTTATGTTTCTCTAGAGTTGATGTTCCAGTATTTTTAAATATATTTTATTAATTTTCAGTGGAAATTTGATGGATCCAACAAAGAGAACAGAACAAGAATACTTAACAGATATATGTATGCTCCAACGGTGAAACAAAGCTTGGAAAACAAGTAACGCAAAGAATATTATCAGCTTCAACCGTTAAATAATCAAAGATGATGAAGCAGTGATTAGCACAAGCAAACCAACAGATAGTAAGTTTGTTCCAAATGTTGAACGAACAACGACGTCGAAGCAGTAAACAGCACAAGCAAACCAATCGCCAGTAAGTTTGCTCCAACTGTGCGACGAACAAAGAAAGCCAATTGTGAATTATTTAAGAGTTCGAATACATTTTCAGTCCAATCTTAAATATATTTTCCAATAGAAGGTGTTAAATTGTTCTTGTATAGCTGTTTCTTGTTATAGATAGAAACATGTTGGTGGTTAAATTCTTATCTTTATAAAGTGCACTCCTATATTGTTAAGTCTCATTAGAAGATGTTAATATTTCATTAAAGGGTGTGGATCGACTGAGAGGGTGACTGTTACTTTTATTAATAGGTCGAGTTGACACTTGTTCCGATCACAGTGTACAAGCACCCTCATTAGCTAGGGGGATGAGTGCCACTTGCTTGTTTGTACCACCACCTCCCTCTTAGAGCATCTCTCATTGTTTGTTAAATAACAAAGGTACTCTACTCATATTCTTTATTATAATTGAACTATTTATGTAACATTGTATATATACATATATATATATAATTTTATTATGTTTAAAAGTTAAACAATTGGCTCAACAATTAACTCGAAAGAGCCTAAATTGTTTTATTTACTTATTAAAATACACATCGCAGATGATTTTAAATACAATTTTAATACATAAAAATATAGAATTTTAGAAATAAATTGTTTACAATGCTCTAGTGTTAAGTGAATTTTAAAGGCTTTACAAATAGTTCTAACATTAGTGTCACAAAAAACTCAAAAAATAAATACAAACAAACATTTGGGAAAATATTATACAAGTTGTTTGTGAAAACAAATAATTTACTAGAGTGATTACTTTTTCATATCTGTATTGTTTTAAACCTTTACTAAAATAACTAGGGGAAACCCCTGCTTGCTCCGTACGCAAACCCCGTTTTAACGTTCTATATACATAATAATGTTATGTTTTCTTTATAATAAAGATGTAGGATTAATAATAACCCAAAAGCTAAGATGGTAAATAATGTTAAATGTTCAAATCAAATTATTTCGTATATTATATAACAGCAGTTAAATAAAGGTTAAAAGTACCAGCATGGCTCAGGTCTACACTTTAAAAAAACCTAACCTAAAAGTTGAAATACAAATAATTGCTTCAAAGCTTATAATCAGCTGATAATGGACATATTAGAGCAAACAGCTGTTTTATCTGTTATTTTATTCAGCTATGGTAATAAATGTAAATGAATGTGTTGATTCATCAGTCTAGGCCTAACCTAAGAATTTTTTCTGACTAAATTTACAAATATCCAAATAAAACATGTTTTTATCAAAATGTATTATAGTCTATGTTCCTCATGGATAGTGTAGCTTTTTTATTAGTAAAACTATTTTTTCAATCGGTTCAGTAGTTCCAAAGATTACCCCCTACATACAAACAAACAAAGTTTACCTCTTTATAATATTAGTATAGATTATTTACAGATGGTTTTAAAATTAAAGCAATAACAACAATTATTTATTTGTTTTTTCCATCCGATTCCATTTTGTAATAATAAAAGGGACCTTACTATACGTTAAATCTGTGTGTTTGTTTTGAAATGGTTGGAGATACGAAAAAGATTAAAAATAAACGAATGTACATTTTCAAGAGGTTTTAGTACGATATTCCACATGACCTGTTTGAATGTTTTTAGATAACAGGTTTTTTACATTTGCCTGTAATTCTACATTATTTCATTGTTGCAAAACTTTTGTGGACAAGCTATACTTTGTTTGAAAGGGTTTATCACTAGTAATGTTTGGTAAAGTTTCGGTTAGATATTCAATTCATTAGTTATGATAAAACAAAAAATGTAATACCAACGTTTTCAATTTTTATAGTCGCCATTTTGAAACGGTACTAAGTAAGTCGAAACCCTTTTTATTTTCAAAATGTTTACTTTAAAAACTATTGGTTGAAATGGATTTTTTTTTAAATCCACCACCAAAATATGCTTTTTTAGACTCTGTGAATCGAAAAAATATTTCTATAACATTGTTTAAAAACCTAAATATATTATAGAACATTCTCCTTGTTTTAGAATTTAACTATATTTTTAAACTTTGTGTTTTCATCTTCACAAGTTATCTAACTGTCTTTGAACGGTGTCACACTTAAGTAAATTATGAACATTTAAACAAAAATAAATATGGATAAACGATTAAAAATTAATTTCTGATTTAACGGTTTTTTATGTTATAATAATTTTTCAATCTTTTAGAAATCGGTCAGAAGATTGAAGATAGAAATTTACCGTTATATCGGATGCGATGGAAAACAATCATATATTTGAAGACGACAATAGAAGTGTGCTACAATTTTGATGGCTGCTGACAGGAACAAAAATAAGTAAGTAAACTTACAGTTAATTTAAATGTAACCCTTATAGACTACACATTCTAAATATTTGTCGCATTAGGCTCTTTGTTTCTTCTTAACATCTTCAATGTACGAAGGTTAGACTTATGAAGTTGGGGAAGGAGCATAAAGCACAAATAAACCGAAGATATATATACATGCAAGTAAAGTAAGAAATAACGCATATATACGCAACTCTGTTGAAGGTTCCAAATGTAGGAGACAGAGGGACATGAGAACAGACAGACATGAGGACAGACGGACATGAGGACAGACGGACATGAGGACAGATAAACACGAGGACAGTTGGAAATGAGGAAAAACGGGTATGAGGACAGTTGGACTTGAGGGCAGACGGACATGAGGACAAACGGACACAAGGACAGATGGATATGAGGACAGACGAACACAAGGACAGATGGATATGAGGATGGACGGACATGAAGGCAGACGGACAAGAGGACAGACGGACTTGAGGACAGACTGACTATATTATACACAAAGGATAATTTTGAACGCGTAGCTGGAAACGATGTGATTAAATCCATGTTCGATTGTATCAAATATAATCGATCAAATTAATGTTCGTGCCTGTTATTGCCAAAGAGTGAACGAATTAACCCTAATCAGTGGGTAACGCCCGGTTCTCATCTTAATGACTTAATTTCCTATCAAAACGATTTTATAGCGACCTCAATATATTCGACCCTGGTGTTTACTAAATTGAACTGGGTATAGTTAAAATAATACAAATAATATGCAAACCCGGGTTTGAGATTTCATGATTGTTCACAGGGAAAATATACTTTGAGGGCAGAATCTGCAAATACCTTTTTAAACAAGTAAATCTTAAAATTATTCTTGAAAGTTTAATCATTTCGTATTGAAATGAACATTGGGCATCGTACAAACTTTAAAATATGTATTATTATTTTGAAATTTATAATGTATTTACTTTAAAAAGTTTAAAGCTTCAATTTAGTAAGGAATACAAACTAATAGAATTTGAAATTAAAATTGTTAATACAATATACAAATTTTCGTGAACCGTAAACATTTTATAAAATACCACATATAAAAAACTAAATACTTTGTTGGAAAGATCATGTTAACAAAATGGAAATGATCCTTAAATTTTAGTCAATTGAATTGGCTGCTCGGGAGTAATTTGGAGCTAGTCCTACGCAACAAGCTGCATGTAATATGGCATACAGATTTGAGGATGAGCTGAAAAAAATAATAAAAAACCATTCTTATATTTCAGAATAAAGTTTTTAAAATTGATGTTATGGCTCCGTGTTAACCCATCAGTGGATGTTACTCCATTAAATTTTGTTTTCCTTTATGAGTTTTTATAATCACTTGTAAAGCAGTAAGTAAGCTTAGTTGTAATTATTCATATTGACAACTATCTTATTGCAGCATATTTATATTCATTACCGCAGCAAAAACACAACAACAATTCAACACAATACAAAATATAACAGCTGATTAAGTCCACCAGCTTCAACAAATAAACACTATTTCAGTGTTCTGCTTATCACAGTTTTTCGTAGCCTTTTGATTCCTTGTCGGATGGTCCACGATCAAAACAATCGATTGAAGGATTATAGCTAAGTTAAAGATAATAACAGCATATGTACATACAATATTGTTGTTTTTATTTTGTTGGTATAGGATTCCGGGTTGAACAAACCAATTATTTCACATATCTTTCTGATCGGGAATGAAAAGGGCTACAGAAATTGTGTCGAAATGTTTTGTTAAAATGTACGGTTTTTGAGCAATTTACGTTTGAAAGTTTCAAACAGCCGCCATTTTGAAACGCATAATTGCATTTAATCGCTTTTTTTTAGATATATCATTGTTACGTTAAACTTTATGCCAAGTTTGAACTCAATCAGTCAAACATTTCTCTGGATACGAATTATTTTGTACAAAAAACAAAATGGCGTATATCTGGAAAACGAAGAGTTTTCATTCCTGTGTTTATATGAACTTTTTTCTTATTTTTAGCTTTAGAATGAACTTGCGAGAGATTGCCGCATGGTTATGATCATCCTGTATTATGCTGTGATGACCTCAGTAGAATATTTTAATAACTTTCTTTTCCTAATATAAATTTAGACGAAATATTGGCTTCTAGAAAGTTGTAGCTTTTAAAATATATTATTACTAATAACCAAGGAGATAAATAAGAAGGAAAACTTTTTATGGAAGTTTAAACGTACAATAATTGTAAAGTAATAAATGTAGTTAAGAACGTTTTATTCCTAAAGATAAATACAATATCGCATTGCCGTTAAAGATAGAAGTTGCAAACTGCCGTAAAGTATGAGAATAGATCTGTGAAACACTTATAATAATCTGTATAAAGCTTCCTAACAACAATCCGAGCAAAGATTATAACGTTCTGTAACCCTAAAACAAAAACAGAACACCGCGCTTGTATGGAATAATGCACAATCTATTCGTTATTCATATCAGTTTTACTGCCTTTTTTACGTCCTTTATTCCTCCCCAGAGCGAGCTAGTGGTGAGGGATTTGGTTTTATGAACATCTTACGTGGCATTTTGAAGAAACCTTCGATTTGCTGTTTCGTGCGACACGTTTTTCATAAAAATTGAAGAGTGTGTAAAATGCAATTATATAGCGACTGTACGGCTAAATATTGAAAGAGGTCACAGTCTCACATAAACCTATTTACTGTTTCTGAATGGACAGACGAGTCCAGAAACTTATTTTCAAGAAAAAATAAAACTATTAATTTTACCTAACAGTATTTATGCTTGGAGACCCAATTTCATAGTATATTTTTAGATGATGATGAAAAATTTCAGATGTTAAAAGTGAACTGTATAGAATACAACTTATTTTATGCAGAGGAAAACCATAGCAATGGGTTTTTGTGGCAGACATTGCTTACATTCCGTTAATGTTGATGTTACAACTTTTAGGTTAAATTATACTGCTAAATTTCCCAAGTTTGGAAGGAAAAGTTTTATAAATTATTGAAATGTTAACTTCTGCAGGCGCACAAAGTCCAACAAATTTTTATATATTGTGTGTGTTTAGCAGAGTATACAGTTTTCTTGTTGCTGGTGGTGGATCGGATTTTACAGTCACGCTTTTCACCATGCATTTTGTGAAACGCTCCTATATGAAACGCTTCTAAAGTGTAACGATCTTAATGTAAAACGCTCCTAATGTGAAAAGCTTCTAAAGTGAAACGCTTCTAAAGTGAAACGCACCTAATGTGAAACGCTATATTCCATCTGTTTGAAAAAAGTTTTGGTCTTGCCGAGATTCGAACCAGCAGAGTCCATCACCATATACTAGCGCCTTAGCCGGTTATTCCACATCGCATTGCAAGTTTAGGATATTTGAGTTGGGTATATAAGTGTAACAGATTGTCCTACACCATAGGCTTAATCTGATTATGTTAATGTTAATACAATGTATAATTTAATTATTAATACATCTGAAATAAACATTGCTTCCTCATTTCGTAAGTTGTGTTAAAACAATTTTTATTTTGCTTCCTCATTTCGTAAGTTGTGTTAAAAAGTTTACACTTCTACCTTGTGGTCTTAACCGCACGATTATATTTTTTGATAAAATTTAAACGTTTTGAACACAAAGTGAACTAAAACATATTCATTTACTACGTAATAAGATTTTATTCTGTCTGCCCTAAACTAGAGAAAGTCTAGATCAAAAATATTTAAATACCTGTTCCAATAAGTATAATTTTTATTTTACTAAAAGATGTATTTTTAAGAAGACCTTGTGTTTTTTATATTTCTGTATAATATATGAAATACAAATTTGATATTTTAGATTGTATTGCTTCATTTGTATGAGGAGTTTTGTGGACACTTTTGATTTGTTTTTGTTATATTTGAGTAGCCACGGTGGCCGTGGTTGTTAAGGCGTCAATGCTTTATCAATCGTCATGGCAACCATCAATGGAAAAGTTCCGGGTTCAATTCCCATTGACCCCGAATAATCTTCTAAATGGTTTCTCAACAGAAATCGTTGGCTGTGGTTCGGATTCCCCGTAAAACTGTAGGTCCCGTCTTCATTAGCTTTAAGTGCAAAACAGCAGGACGTTAAAAAAAAAATGTTATATTTGAATTCCTGAAACAATGTCCACTTGTGAAATGAAATATGATTGGTTTTGATGAGTGAATATGTACAATATAGCAGGGTACAAAATATTCGTAGAATTAGATAACATAAACAGTGCTTTTGAAGTAGTAGCAGTGTTTGTTGAAAAAAATTATCAAAGTGAAGCATACCTTGGTCTTTGGTATCTGTGCAGGTGTGCACCAACCGATTTTTGTAAGATTGTTTGTAAACAGCTGATACTGTTTGTTGCGTTGGCCATTTACACATTGGCCATCTGATGTTTACATTTAACGATAATTTCGGATGCTTATATTATGAAAACGTTATTGCGTTTAATGATATAAATATAAATTCATTGGGTAATTATGTACAAACTAAGGAATCAATATTCTCTTGCATGTTTAATAGAAAGGCCTACATCAATCACATTGATTGCATTCTGCCGCACTGGTTAGATCCACTGGTAGGTTGATGACGTCAGAGTGGTGGATTCTACCAACAAATGTGCGGCCGAATGCATTGGTAGAATGTAGCGATAACTGAACTGTCAAATTCGTAAGGTACATAATATTACACTATCAAATACACGTCAAATTTCTTTGATCAAAGATTTTACATGAGAGAAATTTGACGATTCTTTGACATATCGTATAAACATAAAAAAAAAAAAAAAAAAATTAGAATAAAGTACTAAAATCTTATAGTACGGATTTTTTAGGTATCCTCCTAACCTCAAAATATTATACGTTCTCCTGTTTTAGTATATGTTATTTCTATTCCTCTCCTTTTATATTTACAATACGATGACAAAGTTGGCAAGGAGTGTTGAAGTTATAAAAACTAAAATTTTTCATTATGAAAAAGAATATTGCTAGTGGAACATTCACACGAATGCCTACAAAAACGGCGATGTTAGGCAAAAATCCTTAGAACAAATTACAAAAGTGTATTTACAAGTGTTTTAAGATTAGTTTTTGAAATCGTAAAACTCGTTATTATATTAATTACGATCCTTCAACAGTAATTTTGTAATAATAGTTAATAAATAATACAAGCATTAGAATAAACAGAAACATAACCCCAAAATACATCTAATTAATATCCAAGTTGATCAAAGAAATTGGACATGTGTAATATGTATTCTTTGACAAATCTTTGTCAAAGATTTCGTCAAAGATCTTTGATAAAAGTTTGACCAAATATTTGACGAATACCTTTGATGGTGTAAAATGCCCCTAAGTTATGGTTTTTGCCGCGATGATTTTTAACGTTGTGTTAGATGATGTATCGCTAATTTATTGCGTTGGAAAAAATGGCGGTCGATAGGGGAAGTGATGTCATTTACCAAAGTTCGGTTAGTGGCATTAGGCCGCACTACAGTGACTAGATAGAGACAGTGTGTCCAAGTGAGGTCTTGTTTCCTATTGGCCGGCAGCCATATTTATCCTAAATTCTTATCTGTTTCTATTATATTTGTTATGTTTTTTTTCACGAAAAAACAGAATACACTTTTTAAGAAGAAACACAGTTTTTACTAGTTAATTTCAATATAAATATCAAACTGTAACAATTAAATCGCATGTTTTCCTTTATATATATATAGGCTATATATAAAAAAAATGCACCCATTGAATTGAAGTTCAATATTAGACAATAGGTTTCTTTGTATATAGGCCCTAATAGAAAGAAAGTAAATGTGTGCAGTCGTGGGACCCCCGTCAGGATCGAAGTTCATCACGCCTTTTCTTTAATTCTTTTACTAGCCTTAACGGCAACATACACACATAATTTTAATCTTTCAATTGCAGTTTATTATTATATTGTTTTTTAAACAAATATTTACTGTTTACATACGTTTAATGTTATTATAATTAATAAAGTTGTAGAATTAATTATAACATCAAAGCTAAGATGGTAAACACAGTTAAATGTCTGTTCATTTTAAATATATTCAATAAACATAAAATTTTGGTTCATCAGTATAGGCATAACCTAAAATTATTGTGTGTAGGGCATATGTTTAATTTATTTTACCTGTCTTAACGGCAACATACATACAATCATTTTAGGTTAGGCCTAGACTTAAAATTACTTTCAATTGCTGACCTAAAATTATTATACGTATATTGCCGTTAAGTCAGGTAAAATAAATTAAATATATGCTACATACAATAATTTTAGGTTAGGCCTAGACTGATGAACCAACATTTTATGTTTATTAAATATATTTCAACGCTTGACGATAATATCTGAACTACGCCGGACTGAACGATCGTCTCTTAATTTAAATTTATGAACCAAAACACATGTATCTTGAATGTATTACATTCATTGCCATAGCATCTAATTTGGGAAAGCTTTTTCGTTACATGTATTTTATATAAAATAATCGCTTTTTATATTATTAGCCCAGAAATAGGGAATACAATTTCTATTGTGAAATTCCAAAGATGTTACAATTAGGTGTAGATAATCTTCCTGGAAACGATCAATATTAAATGATTGTTTGATGCAATTTAAAATGTGAAATCCTAGTGGCAAATCCTCTTTTCTCGTATAAAGTAACTGAATAATGATCGAATAATGTTTAAAACAAAACCTGCGCAAGGTTTTAATGAAATAAATTTAATTTGAGTTAAACACACATACCTTTGAACATTAACAGGACTTACATACTTATCCAACTTGAGTTTTACTACTGGTATATTTCCAAATTGTTTATTTATACAGTTGTGGTCACTGAAAAGGCTGACAAACAAGTTTCTGGAAATTGTAGGCCTACAGTTTTGTTATGTTTTGTTTAAATAATAAATAGATAGTTGAAATAAATGTTGTGTGTTTTAGTGGAGTAATACATTTGTCACACTAAAATCAGTATGGTTAGAGCTGGTCTTAGCTAAGAAACTGTTTTAAACAAATTGTTAGTAACATTTATCAATATTTAAATTGTGGCTTAAATGTTGCTGGATTCTTTATTGATATTAAAAAGGCATTTGATACATTAAGTCCTTCTATTTAGTTAGATAGTCAGTTAGTAAGTCTGCTAGAGTCTGAGGCTTACATCCTGAATGGTTTAAAACTTACAATAACTTACTACTTAAAGAATTAGAGTTAATTGCATTATAGGAAGGGAAGTAGCATGGATGTAAAGTGTGGCATTCTGCAAGGTTTTGTATTTAGAGCAATACTTTTTATTCTGTGTTAATGGTTTATGCAATAGTAAATTTATCGGTGAACTTATAGCCTTTGAAAACTACACAGCCTTCATATACAAAACTAAATCAATAGCTGACTTAGTCAGACAGAAAAATGACGATTTCCGAGATTAGAGACAATGGTTTTCAAAAGGTTTTATGGTATTAAATGAAACTAAAAGTAATTATATCTTTTTTAAATTTAAAAAGTCTGCTTTTTGAGACTGAAGTACACCATTATATAATGTGTTTGAACAATAATATTGATGGTTGTTTATGTTTAAAATAAACTGAGTGAATAATGTGAAGTACTTAGGGAATATTACTGGATGAACGAATGAAATGGAATTACCATATGCATAAATTACAGGATTAATTCAATTTTAAATTGTACTTTCCTAGACTTATTTCAAAACTAATGAAGCAAATTTATTACGCACTTTTGGATTCTCTGATAAGATATGGTTTGATTTGTTGGGGAAAGTTAAGGGGTGCTTAGCTGTTAAACCGGCTATAACTATTAAAAAAAACATACAATACAAAAATTTAATTTAAATTCTCCTCTTACTCTTTTAGATCAATGTGTGTACTACCTTTGAGACAATTGTAATGTATTTAACGATTTAGTGGAATTCTACAAGAATTGTGATTCAGTTAATAACTTTCCTAGAAGGCGAAATTTTGCAAGCAGAACATTTGTCTGTTGGTTGAAATTAAATTAACGGAATATAACTATTTTACGACTAGGGTTTGAAATTTCCAACAAACTACCAGTGGAAATCGAGGATCTACAAATTTGATACAATTTTCAAAGTCCTTGAAACACTGGCCGCTCTCAACAGATTTGGTTGGTGGTTTTCAACACTGAAATAAGTGATAAATGTAATACACTTGATCTGTTTTTGGAGTTAGAGTTTACAATAATACAGCTGAATGAGTGCGTGTGTGGGGGGGGGGGGGGGGGGTGTATGTGTATATGTCTTAAAATAATACAGGTTCATTAAAGGCAGAATACTCATTGATCTTTCAAAAGGGAGAGAAGAATACGTTTTTGATATCGCTCGTAATGTATATTTTTAAAGAGTTATATTATACGAATAGTTTTTTTTTACTAATTCTAAACAAAACCAGTTAATGTTAGTAATCTATACCGAAATAATAAATTAGAAAAACACAAACGTACTAAAACTGTGCTGTTTCACTGACTCAGAGTAACGTTATTATATGTATATATAACTAGTAAGGCTCGTGAAAAATCACAGGCACATTATTAGATACACGTCAGAAATACATCATTTTAAAGAAATATTATTTAAAAACAAAATATTTTATCTAGGCCTACCTAACTATTATGAGGGGGATTTTTAACTTTCTAAATGTGTACAACTGAAAGGATTACTAACTGTATTTGGCCTATTGGTGAAATATTTTGTTTACATATTATATTTTATATATCAAGCAAGATAAAAATAAAATTTGTAATTGATTTTTATTTCATATCGACATTTTACATATTATAAAACAGTCAAATGTTGTCAAATTTGGATATAATTTTATAAAACTGTAGGAGTATTTGTTAAAATTTTGTATTTATATACATTATTATATATAAAAAAAAACGGTACCAGAAACTGGCACATACTTTCTCACAAACATATTTATATTATTAAACAGATTAATTTGACTTCATAATTTCGTAGGAGGGGTAGGAGAGGTGATATTAAAGTAGGAGATTAACTAATAAATATTATTATTATTATCTAGAGAGAAAACTATTATATCGATTTCAAACAAATTTGCACCAAACACGTCAATTAATCCTGTATAGATGCACGAAAAAATGTTTTGAAAAATTTTGATAAAAAACCCCTTCTTCGGTCGAAAAACCCCTAAAAATCAGTTCTTCTTCTTATTATTATTAGCTAAACTAGAATTTTTAGGAAGGTGCAGTTTCTGGCATATGGTAGGGTACAATAAGGGCTACAAATAAGCCACATTTTATCAAAACCGTTAGAGCCATTTTTTTATTAAAAAAATAATAGCAGATTTTTGGGGGTTTTTGGAAGAAAAGGGAGTTGTCTTACAAAATTTTTCAAAACGTTTTTTCGTGTGTCTATACAGGCCTAATTGACTTGGTTGGTGCACATTTTTTTGAAATCGATAGAATAGTTTTCTCTCTAGCTTTGTATATATTCAGACATACAGACGTACAGACAGACATAAAGAGAGACATTTTTTTAAACCCATTTTTTTTTTTAACTCAGGGGGTCCCAAAACGGACATTTCCACAAAAATCTCAACATCGATTTTTTTGCGATCACTATACTTCTCTATATTATAGTATAGTGAGAAAGTAAAAATTAATATACAAATATTATCTCGTTTTTTATTTAATTTTGATAAATCAAATGGTTTAGACGTTATTAATATTATAATGAATAAATAAAATTAATAATTAAATATGTTTATATGTTATACGAAGATGTACGAATGTTTCCGAAGTTTAAAGAAGTTAATCTCTTCTTTAAATTTGTTTAAATTAATATATTGATTATTTAAGGTTGTATTTATATTTATTTCATAACCTCAAAGCAAATATAACTAGGCCAGTCGGTAGGGGTAAATTTAGACCAAAAGTTCCAGTAATTTACAATACGGCTGATTTTTTTTATAAGTACCTTAAAGTATGTAGATTAACATAAAAAAAAGTTTACCAGTCTATCGATTTTCCAAATTCGAAAAAAAATCGATTATCATTTTTTTCCCGATTATCCTTAATATTTCGATCTGGGATGAAGATAGAGAAAAATAAAAAATACCACCGTGTAGGGGAGGTATTTTTAAACAAAAAAGGTCATATGTATTTATTTCGTCTGAGCAATGGTTTGTCTGGAAAACATTCGATAATGCAGGTATGTATTTTGCAGCAAGGGAAATCACTAAAAGGGGACATCTTATTATTCATATATGAAGCGTTGGCTTATTCTAAATTGGCCGAATTTTAATGTATCGAATTGAAATTTGACGTAGGAGTTAAAATATATATTTTAAACATTTATGCTTAGTCTCAGCTTGTTATCTTGAAAATGACCAATTCGATATATTAAAATTCAATATTACTAGTTCAATATTATTAGTTAATCATGAGTTTAATTAAACGTTTTTAAATATTTGTTCCAATTAACTTAGGAACAGTTATTTTCAAAAAATATCTGTGTAATATTTCTGTTATTTATGTTATTGAAAAATGAACCTAATTTATTGTTCTATACGTATTAAAAAACAATTTACTTTATTAATGATTTTCTTAAAAGCTATTTATTACTTCTCCATGTTTTAATGTTAGATATAGAATTATACTATGACATATTAGAGGCAGTAGACAAATTTAAACGTTATCACTAAACGTTCTTCGAGTTTTAAAATTATAGATTTACTAAATTAATGTTCGTAGCTATTAACTTCTGAAGTGATCAAGTGCGTAGTTGTCGTCAGTCTTGTTTGATGCCGTAGTACAAGTCTCAAGCAGTTGGTTATTAACAAATGTTAGGCATTGCAGTACAACGGCAATTTGGTGATAAAATCTGCACGCGTTGAACGAGTTATGCAGTAATTTACCTCGAGTTTCCATAAACACGGAGTTTATGTTTGCCTAGATTAAGGTAATTAAAATTATAATTAATTACGGCATAAACATAAATATATAAATAGGTACTATACACACGCAGATGTATAAAGGTTATCTTGATTACGTTATTAAGTATATATTTTTATGATTTTTTTTAAAGAATGGTTATAAATATTTTCTGTTAATAGGCCTGCTATAACATTCCCATCGTAACGCATCGCATTGGCTTTGAAGATGGTTTAGTGTTACATATTATAACTGCAAATAAGGGGAATTTATAAAAAAAAAAACATCTAAACGTTTCCTTAAAGATATGAACAATGTTGCCGACACTGTTACTTTTTGTTTGCATTCTCGATCTTTAATTGTAAACGTTTCTTCAATTTAATAGTTTTAGCCATTGTGAAGTTCTAGTGAAAACTTGAACTTTTTTACGCTAACTAGGTAATCATCCGTACAATTTATTCTGATTCGAACCGGGTTTCACTTTTCAGTCATAAGTGTTGAATGCAACAAAATACATAGGAACTGAATTGTTTATTATAACTGTTAGCCCAAAATAATAACAATCTCAGACGGAAAAATGTTTGAATTAAAACAATACAAATAAACAAAGACTTATATACTTCACTAAGGCAAACCCCTGCGTGCTCCGCAAACCCCTTTGTAACATTCTGTACACATAATCCTGTTGTTTTCTTTATAATACAGGTGTAGGATTAATAATAACACCAAAGGTAAGATGGTAAATAATGTTAAATGTTCAAATAAAATTATTTCATATATTTTATAACATAAGTTTTAATAAAGGTTAAAAGAACCAGGTCTACGCTTTAATAAAAACCTAATCCAAAAGTTAGAAATACAAATAATTCCTTCAAAGTTTGAAATCAGCTTTTATTGGAAGCTGATTTTAGTGCAAATAGCTGTTTTATTAAGTTATTTTATTCCATTGGTTGCCATGATGATGGATGTAAATAGATTCAAGAAATATGTGTTGGTTCAACAGTATAGGCCATTCTAAGAATGTTTTCTGACTAAACCTACAAATATTGAAATAAAAAATGTTTTTATCAAAATGAATTATAGCCTATGTTACTCAGGGATAGGCTTTTTATTAGTAAAACTATTGTTTCAATAGGTTAATTATTTAAAGAGATTACCCCCTACATACAAACGGAAAAAGTTACCTCTTTATAATATTAGTACAGATAATACAGTGAACATGATAATTCTCCATTTATTTATACAATTTGTAAGATTATGAACCCATTTGGTTAAGAATTACTTATAAGATAAAATGTTCAGCTAACTATTAACAAATTTAAACAATGTGGTACTAAGTGTAGTTAAAGGTACCAATCTGCAGATACCAGGTACCAATTTGAAAACTATTAAATGTACAGTATTTCAAATAAGTATTGATAATTTAAATTCACAGGGGATGTATAACTATAAACACTACCGAATATATAAGGTGGAGTACTAAAATAACTTTCTGAAATGAGATTACTTGAACTACTATGAGTTAGCAGGGAGGTGCAGTGGTTAAAGATTGTATAGGTTCGAACCGAGTTACTGACGTTAGATTTACTTGCACTAAAACTAAAATGTCACGCCTCAATGGTCTAACTTTCATATACTAATGAAAAAACACACAAAAGTTATAGGGTGTATACAAAATTTAAAAATAAAGATAATAAAATAAATACAATAAAAAAACCATTACTATGAAATTTCTAGTTAATTAATTAAATAAGATAAAAAAAGGAAAATCTCGGAAGTAAAATTAATTTAAAACTTTATAACAAAAGCTGTTTTATTTACGAACAAGTTGGGTTTAGCATGATTAAAACCCTACTGATCATATTAAAAAATATGTAATATAATTTGGATATAAACTTTTAATGCATTAATTTATTTAATTACCGGTAATGCATATATATAAAACAATAAATTTTTACCGGCGATAATAAATGATTCCACTTGAACGAAATTTACATCTCTCAGGAATAAAAGGTTTCACATTGAAAGCATTGTAATAATTGCAAGTAGCTCGCAACCGACTTCCTTGGCTTTGTGTCTTGGATCGGGAAACAACTCATTGACGCACGGTACTCTGCTAATCCGAACTCATCGTCCTTTTTATCCTCTTTCTCTGAGGTAAAACATTTTTCAGGAATAAAAAGTATAAACTTCCGAGTGGTAATGGATTATTCGCTTTAGGTTTTGCGTATTAGGAAGAGCATTACAAAAACTTTCCTTTTATTTTTCTCCTGTTTTTTTCTTTGTGGTTCCGGTTTTTATACTGTTCTTATTCTAAATTATTCGAAAGACTAGTTATTAGCTGATTTTGTAATCACAGTAAAACGTTTTTAATGTCTTCACACTCTCTTTTGAATAAGTTACAGTCGGAATTGTAACTATTGAAATACAAACTTATACATTTTAAATAGATACATTTTATCTATTTAAATTACGTTAGAGTGAATCTTTAAAAACACAACACTAACACGATTTGAGGAAATGTAGATTTTTAATTTGCTTACTCCTAAATTTTGATTAATTTTTGTCTTAATTCTGCCCACACGAACCAACAAATTACGTTCAGCACTTACAGTATCATTTGGTTACCTTGAGTTTTCAATTTTGTGATCACTTTCGAGGAGTGTTGTAGGTATTTGTATTTTACAAAAAAGTATTTGGTGCCTTTGTAATTCCTACCATATTAATTTTCGGGGGTTTTTTTGCTTTATGTTTTGAAATATAATATTCTAAGAGGAAAGAAAATACGTAGTGACTATATTTTTGTGCAGGGAGTTTTTGAAAATGTAAATAGTGATTAATAAGGCGAGTAAGTAGAACAGTATATTAATTAATTACAACTTTATTAGTTAGGCTGTTATAAATGATTGTGAGTGGCTACCATCGAGAGTCAGTGCACTTCCAGACATTTTAATTTTAAAATAAAAATATGAGTTTGTGTACTTTCCTCCGGACTAAATTCCTTATTCCTTTATCGTACAAGTGCTTTTTGTTTTCTCTGAACTAATCTCTTATGCTTTGAAAGTAAGCGGACGTGGTAAGCATTATATGAATTGATTTATTGGTTGCTAAGGCAATGAATGTAAATACATTCAAGAAACATTTGTTTTTGTCATCAATTTACATTAATAGATGATCGGTTCCGTCCGGCGTAGTTCAGATATTATCGTCAAGCGTTGAAATATATTCAATAAACTTAAAATGTTGGTTCATCAGTTTAGGCCTAACCTAAAATTATTGTATGTATGTTGCCGTTAAGGCAGGTAGAATAAACTAAACATAAGCACAATACTTTTATATTAGGCCTAGAGTGATGAACCAACATTTTATTTTTATTGATTGTATTTACAATGCATGAACATTTAACTGTGTTTACCATCTTAGTTTTGATGTTATAATTAATTCTACACCTTTATTATAATAACATCAAACGTATGGAAACAGTAAATATTTGTATAAAAAACAAACTAATAATAAACGGCAATTGAAAGATTAAAATTGTGTGTATGTTGCCGTTGAGGCTGGTAAAAGAATTGAAGAAAAGGCGTGATGAACTTCGTTCCTGACGGAAGTCCCACGCCCGCACACATTTACTTATTCTTCTAAAGATTGGGATTTTGTTTAGAGCTTCCTCTGGGTTACTTGCATCTAAAACCTGTTTATATATACGATTAAACATGTCATTCTAATATAATGAACAATTGAAGTAGAGCCCTTTATTTTTTTTGAAAAATAGCAATTATAAATTAAATCCAATTTGTATTATTGCCATTTGTTATTCAATCAAAGATTTCTTTCTTTGACTACACAATCTTTCGAATTTACTAAAAATTTTCTTAAGCTTAATCTTTTGAAATATGATAAAAAAATCTTAGTAATAGCTGTACCGTGATCCTTTTTGTTATCATATACACGAACATAACTGGACTATTAGCCTACTAACTATCCTATTCGTCATATTTTTCGGAAGTTTGTCCAGTTGTAAGTTTTGTCAAATATTTTAATGAGCATATTATGACAATAAAATCCCGAGTTACATTTTTAGTGCATTAAAACTTTTTAGCCTACAATTAATAGGGAAAACGTATAATATTATAATCGTACTTGCTTCACTCGTAGGCTTTGCTAAACAGACAAGTTTAGATAAAAAGTCATTGGATAAAATTTGTGGATTACAGCTTTAAAAAATGTGTGAAAAACCTAAAAATAATACTCTACGTCTAAGTTTATAGCAGAATCTAAGGTAGGTATATCTGAAAAAATACACCAAAAATTTATGAAAGTAAATTGGTAGATCTCGCCAAATTTTATACGGCTGCAATTCGTTTTCAATTGGTCTTACCGTTAAGACACAACGTACGTATAAAGCTACAGGGAGCAACTCAAAATGGCGGATAAAACTTTAAAGTCGGTACAGACCGACTTTAAAGTTTTATCCGCCATTTTGAGTTGTTTCTGGGTATGAGCGAATCAATCATGGAATCGCTAATTAGGTTGAATGTTACAGATAAACTGTATTTATGGGACTTGTCTTTGTTCGGAGTTTAAATGTGTGCAGTGTAGTTTTAGATGTTAAACTAAACTTCGCACGCTAACTTTCTTCATTCACATATTTAAGTATTGTCTTTTAATTAAGTTGCACTACTAATCATAACTCAAAGAGAACATGGAAGATAATGTGAAATGCCTAAATAACATAATTAAGTTTCAGATATAACAGCCAGCATGTCTAAGGCATATCCTAAACGAAAACTTAAGTTTAAAATCAGCTGTTAATGGAAATGTCACTTTAGAGATTTTAGAAACAAAATCTGACCGTTGCACCAGCACTGAAAACCTTCTATCAGATAAAATATCTATCTTATACAGTTTTTTTATAAAAATTTATGGGTTTCCTCGCCTATTTCTAGAGTTCTACTTTTCGATTTTAATAAATTTGGTATTGTTCGATTGCGGTTTTTGAACACATTGACAATGGTAAAAGAAAAAACACTAAGTTACTTTTAAGGAAAAATTCAAGGCAAATATGCTAACTTAAATAATATGTAAGAAAAGTCACCTCACCCTTTTACTTTTTGAATGTTCACTATAAATGTGAGCAAATTATTTCTATGTCAATTATTTTAGAATATATTATAAGAAGAACTTTTCAACGACAACAAAAGTGTCCAATTTCAGCACAATAGAACTGTAGAATTAGGTATTAAAACAACAAATTGATTTTACTTTTATTTTATACTAAGGGAAACCCCTGCTTGATCCGCTCGCCAACACCGTTGGTACCTTCTATACACGTAATCATGTTATGTTTGCTTTATAATAAAGGTGTAGGATTAATAATAACCCGAAAGCTAAGATGGTAAATAATGTTAAATGTTCAAATAAAATTATTTCTTATATTTTATAACAGCAGTTATAATAAAGGTTAAAAGAACCAGCAAGGCTCAGGTCTACACTTTAATAAAAACCTAACCTAAAAGTTAGAAGTACTGTACAAATAATTGCTTGAAAGTTTGAAATCAGCTGTTAATGGAAATATTAGAGCAAACAGCTGTTTTATCTGTTATTTTATTCAATTGGTTGCTATGGTAATGAATGTAAATACATGTGTTGGTTCATCAGTCTAGGCCTAACCTAAGATTTGTTTCATTTACAAATATTGAAATAAAAATGTTATTATCAAAATGAATTATAGTCTATGTTACTTAATTGGATAGTGTAGATTTTTATTAGTAAAACTATTTTTTCAATCGGTTCATTAATCATTAGTTCCAGAGATTACATACAAACAACCAATTTTTACCTCTTTATGATATTAGTAAAGAAGATTTGGAATTTTTTAAATATATAATTTAAGTACTAAACATTTTAACATACGTTCATTTTGGAAACAGAATAATCTTAAACAAGAAGTATTTTTTAGCCCTTTAGAGTATGTTCGCTTGTAATTCCCACCTTATTTATTTCAATTCGTAGACAATTTAACCATTTGTGTAGTTCTTATAATACACCTTACTCTTACTATTTCAAATCTAAACGTACTTGTACTTATGATTTTCCCTTAACTTTAAATTTCTTGTTAGATAAGTACATTTATTTACAATTTTAATAACTTTCTTAAAGTCTCACATAAGTTGCAAAAAGTAGAATTCAGAATTATTTTAAAAAAATGAAATTGAAGCTAGGTGTGCAACAGTTTAGCAAGAAGAGGCTTCAAGTATCGTCTTATAGGATGGGGCTTCAAGTATCATTGCTGATTCAAGACCATTATTTTCTCTGGTCCACTCACATATGAATATGCAGCCTGATTTGGATATAAAAGCTACATTTAAGAAATTTTTCCGGTCGGAGGTAGTAAATGAGCACCAGTCATGGTCCCCATGGCACGTTAAGTCGAGAGACCGAAAGAGTCTCTCGAAAGAGTTAGTTAGCCAAAAAAATCCAACAACCGGAAACATGTTTTTTGACCGTAACTAACTGTTTTTTGTCAGATTTTTTGCGTATTATAATAACATTTTTTGGGGGTTTTATCTGAAAAAAATAAATGTAGGATATTATCCTGCACATTTTGTTTTTTACACGACCGAATATCTCGCTTGTAAAACGTAAAATACCATAAAAGTATAAGGTTAAGATCCACGTGGGGATTTCACCGTGTGGTCATCTGATCCTAGGCCGATGCCGAGTTTGAACGCTGCGAGGGAAGCGAAAGCAGTCCATAACCCGAGGCCGCAAGGTCGAGTTTGTACGCTGCGAGGGAAGCGAAAGCAGTCCATAACCTGAGGCCGCAAGGTCGAGTTTGTACGCTGCGAGGGAAGCGAAAGCAGTCCATAACCCAAGGCCGCAAGGTCGAGTTTGTACGCTGCGAGGGAAGCGAAAGCAGTCCATAACCTCAGGCCGCAAGGTCGAGTTTGTACGCTGCGAGGAAAGCAGTCCATAACTTGAGGCCGCAAGGTCGAGATGCAAACTCGCTGCGAGTGGAACGAAGAATGGCGTTAGTGGAGGCTTAGGTGCAAAACAAATTCTACTAATATATTTAGTTCACAGTGGTAGCTATTCAGCTCCTTCAAAATTTCATAAATTACCCAAATAGTTGGTTGAAACCCTAAAATAATATAAACTTAATATTGGAAATTTTCTGAATTCACGCCAGCGATCTAGCTGCGTGGTCGAATTATTTATAATACTAATAAGCTAAAATAACTACACTGGATTCCACGTTCACCGTGCAGTACATACGTAAGCCATGTTATCCATGCGACAGTCTCAGCTATACTAGCCAACTAAAAAATATCAACTCCATCCAATACTCGGTCAGTTGACGCAACCCGCATGACAATAAATGAGATGTTCCTTGTAATGGTAGTAGCATGTCTATTCTCAAGTAAGACCTGTACTGCACTGTGAACGTGGAATTGAGTTTAGTATAATTTATCTAGATGTAATAATTTATCAATAACCACGAACTTTATTTTACTGCTTTCTAAAAAATAATGTTCACTGACAAACTGCATCTTAATCCAATCTATGATATTAAAACTAATCAAAGGCAAACAAAATCTACAGTTTCTGAATAACATGGCAGTGGTAAGATTTGGAACATCAGTAGAACATTGTAGAAGAACGTTTTGTTGGCATACTACGAGTTTATTTATTTTGTAATATTGATTTTATTTTAAAATGGTCTTGTATTTTATCTCATTTTAACAACAGTCAGCGGGAAACAGCTCGTATAAAACGATAAAAAAACATTTAAATATACTTGTTAAACAAACCCCAAGTTCAGTTATAAAACTAAGAAACAAGTATTGATTGGTTTTTGATTGTCCATTATATAACTGTTTTGTTTTAATACGTTTCGCCTCTCATTCAAACAACCCTATTTATTTAAGCCTAATGTAGCAATATAGTGTTATTGTATTCATTACATTTCTCTTATGAATAAATGCAATACTTCCATGGAATTGTTTGTTTGGAGTAGAACGATATATCACTCGTAATAATCATAATATATGGATAGTTTAACTTGGTTATTATGTAAGTTCGTTGTGTTTGTTTAAGAAGAAGAGTTAAAATATAAAATAACCACGAAATAAAGTTTGTAAAATGTTTTGCTATACATTTAGTTATTATTTTAATATATTCATAAATGTCTCAATAATAATTTTAGTAGTGCTGTTATATTGCGCGAAGTATTATACAAATTTCAGGTTTAGAGATTTAGTATGTACTTGCTATTTGATCAATCCTATACACTATGACCTTTAAAATCGAACTATAACCTTTATAATAGACAAATGTCAATATATTCTTATACCTAGGAACATCACATACGTGCCAAATATTGTGAAGAATATGTCTTTTAAACAATTGGACCTGGAGGTTTTATTCCATAATATAAAAGTTGTTTTACAAAATATACATTCCAAGTTTTATTAGTAGGACTATTGATTAGCCGAATTATTGAACCACATTAATAACATACAGGGTATTTAGAAAAAATCTTCCAATAATTCAGGGCGTGATTTCCCAGATCAAAATAATGTGAAAAGTTCCGAAAAACATAGATCCAAAAATGCTCCCTTTTCTGTTAGCCACCATTTTGTTTTTTTTACAAAATAATTAATATCTACAGAAACATTAGACTAATTGAGTTCAAACCTGCCATGAAGTTTAACTTAACAATGATCTATTTGAAGAAAAATAAGCGAATGTATCCAATCATGCGTTTCAAAATGGCGGCTGTATGAAAATGTCAAACCTAAATTACTCGAAAAACGTAAATTAAAAAAAAATTCAAGAGACCTTTTTGTAGCTCTTTTGATTCCCTATTGGATGGTGTAACTGTCAAAACAATCGGATGAAGGATTATTATGTTAAGTTATGTGTAGTAATTGGTTTGTTCAACCCGGCACCCTATACCAACACAGTAAACACAGCAATATTGTATGTACATTTGATTTCATTATTAGCTATTACTCTTCATCCGATTGTTTTGAAAGTTACACCATCCGATGGGGAGTCAAAAGGGCTACAAAAAAGGTATCTTGAAATTTTTTGTTAAAATGTACTGTTTTTGAGTAATTTAGGTTTGAAATTCTCAAACAGCCGCCATTTTGAAACCCATGATTTGATTTATTCAATTATTTTCTTTGAGACAGATCATTGTTAGGCTAATTGCATGCTAAGTTTGAACTAATGAGTCACATATTTCTCTAGATATTAATTATTTTATAAAAAAACAAACAAATTGCGGCTAAACAGAAAACGGAGCATTTTTGGACCTATGTTTATTGGAACTTTTAATTTTATTTTGATGTGGGGAATCATGCTCTGAATTCTTGGAACCCTTTTTTTTTTTTGAAAACTGTATAAATTATAGCCATAGCTTACATTTATAAAAAATATATAAAAATCAAAAATAAATATTTTGAAATAATTTTAGAAGGTAAATTCTATCTTTCTGAAAAGTAAATAAAAATAAAAGAAAACAACTTTGACAAAATTATATTCAGTTGTTGGTAAATGGGAAGCTGGAGTCAGAAAATACGGTTTGAATTTCAAAAGTAAACCAATACTATACTTACTTCAAGATTTTCACTATAACATAAATAAAACCATTGTTGTTGGAATAATAGGATACCAATCATTAGGTTTAGTTTCTTTCATTATTGTTTGTGTTAACTATATTTTTAATGTTCTAAATAAAGTTCCTAGCATATTATATATTCTGTTGAAAGGTTATAAACGAGATTTATTTATGATTTGTGTGTTTTCCAAATTATTTATAGGAAATTTATTTGTACACAAATCAATTTTAAGAGTTAAAATGTAACCTTAAATGTAATAGCTAGCCTATATTTGTAATGTAGTTTAAAATAAACACGGCTTTAAAGCAAACATTAAAAGAATGTTAATTTAGAATTCATTATACTTCTTAATTTTAATTTAATACACATTTATCAACAAATTACAAGTTTTAAAACTTTAATCTTGCCTTACGAGGGGACATGTTAACGAATGAGGTCACTGGTGTTTAACATAAGATTTTTTTTGAGATTTATTCATTAAATTGAAACCACTATGTCATTGAATAAATCCATAAAATTTAATTACCGCTGAAAATTCAACTTAACAAGAGTAAATGAAGGGGGTTTAAAAGTGCTTGCAAAATCATGGAATCAATCCTCATAATTGTTACCGGGTAAAAGTGATCAGTCAACCAAGTTTAAATTGCAAGCAGATTGATTGTCTCGGCTCAGACTATGTTTTTAATGAACTACTGTAAAGTTGAACAATCTTATCAAATATCCTTTGTAGCACAAAGTTTAGCAGATTGCTGGGAAATATATTATAAAAGTAGTCTGATCGCAACAAACAGCGTTTTATTGTTTTAGCTGGGTTAGGTTTTCAAACATTGGAAACCATTTTATTTGTGCTCATTCAAGCGTAAGTACTTTAACATAAATTTCCGATAAAATAAAATCTGTTTTGTTTGTTTTGTAATTATTTTTACGTTATTTATAAAATAATGTTTTTTAGATTCAAAATCTTTATTTTATACAATTAAAACTAAATTCGACGATAGGAATGAATCTGCAATATTATTATAAAGAGGTAAAATTTGTTTATATGTAGGGGTTAATTTCTGAAACAACTGAACCAATTTAAACATTTTTGTTTAAATAAAAAGCTACACTATCCCTGAATAACATAGGCTAGAATCCATTTTGATAAAAACATTTTTTATTTTAATATTTGTAAATTTAGTCGGAAAAATATCTTAGGGTAGGCCTAGACTGATAAACCAATATATTTATTGAGTGTATGTGCATTCATTTCTATAGCAACCAAAATTGGAAAAATGACATATTATAAACTGTTGTTTGCTCTAATATTTCCATTAACAGCTGATTTCAAACTTTTAATACATTATTAATTTGTATTTCTAACTTTTAATTAAGATTTTTATTAAAGTGTAAACCTGAGTCTTGCTGGTTCTTTTAACTGCTGTTATAAAATATACGAAATAATTTGATTTAAACATTTAACATTATTTACCATCTTAGCTTTGGGGTTATTATTAATCCTACACCTTTATTATAAAGAAAACATAACATGATTACGTATATAGGAGGTTCCAATGGGGTTGGCGTGCGGAGCACGCAGTGTCTTCTCTAGTCATAACATAACTTGTTTACAAAGCAGATTAAATAATCTTTGTATTTCCCTTTTAACCACGTTATTTTCATCTGAAAATATATTCATGTGTTTATAATGCAAACGACTTTCAGTTTCTATAAGTATGTAAATCTATCCGATAAACATTATGTTTAAGAGAGGAAAACAGAGCATGTCTATGATGTTATAAATTTCATCCAAAAGAGTTTTGTTTATATGAGCAAACAAATAGAAGCTACTGTAATACATCAATTAATACGAGTACGGCATAGTATCTATTACAAATTAATTAGTCTTTTTTTGGGAATTTTAAATATAACACAAAATTTTTTTCAATTATAAAATAAAGTATATAATGTTATGTTTATTTTTGTCTCTCTATTTCAATGATTTCGTACAGCATGTGCCAAGCGAAACAGTAATGAGGTTAAAGAAGCTGTGGTTGGTGTACCCAATATTAATTAATATATACGTTTTATTCCCGGATTGATAAGTGGTAGTAAATATGCTTCAACATTGTTTTCTTGAAAGGGTCCTAGTAGGATTCTTCATATACAATTTTTTTGTTTTTCGATCCTATTAAAAATGGCGGAGTTATAACTTTAAATTGATTTTGGCTAGGGATTTGTGGCTATATAAGCCCGAGTATAATTTGTGACTTATATCATTCGAAAGGAAATAAAATTTGCTGCAATCCTGTGCAAAGATATTTTTCTTACAGTTCCCGGAAAAATTAACAAAGTTCTTAGGAAACTACCAATAAATGAATTTTCTTCACTATCCATGTACGATAATTGCGTAATTTCTACCACTCATAAGACCGAGTACAATTTGTGTGTTACATCATTCGAAGGGCAATTAAACTTACTAAAATCCTGTGCAAAGGTATTTTTGGTACAGTTCCGGGAACAAGGAACAAAATTCTTTGGAAACTCCCAATAAATTAATTTTCTTCACTATCCATGCATGATAATTGCGTACTTTCTAGCACTCATAAGACCGAGTACAATTTGTGAGTTACATAATTTGAAAGGCAATTAAATTTGCTACAATCCTGTGCAAAGGTATTTTAGGTACAGTTCCCGGAACAAGAAACAAAATTCATAGGAAACTCCCTATACATGATTTTTTTCCACTATCCATGTTTGATTAATTGCGCAATTCCTCCTACTCATAAGCCCAAGTACAATTTGTGAGTTATATCATTCAAAAGGAAATTAAATTTACTGAAACCCTGTGCTTTTTTGTTACAGTTCCCGGAACAAGGAACAAAATTCATACGAAACTCCCTGTATGTAATACTGGTTATTATCGGATAAGAAAATGCGGCTATAGTAATGCATTAGTGCTGCTTAGGCTTATTTTCGCTCATACGGTCCTAGTTTGATGTGAACTGTTGTAGATTTGCCTTCTTGCTTATCCGCCTTTCGTAGCTTTGTCTTCATTTCGCCTGACGCGTTTCGGGTAGACCCCATCTTCAGAAGCCTTTGTTTGCTACTATCCTAGTTTGATAGTAGCAAACAAAGGCTTCTGAAGATGGGGTCTACCCGAAACGCGTCAGGTGAAATAAAGACAAAGCTAAGAAAGGCGGATAATCAAGAAGACAAATGTTTCAAGCATCCTAGCAGAAATAATAATAACAATTAATAATAACAAATAATTAACTGTTGTAGAGTTTCAAGAGTGATTTCATGAACCGATGCCAAGAAATGTTGAAGTGATAAGTGTTGTTGACGAGTTTCTTCGTAATTGCAGTGTTTTGACTCAGTATAAATGGTGCGTATTCCGTCCAAAACGAATAAAAACTACGGTAGATTTATTAGGCAAGTCCTGAAGTCTCTTTGCAGGACATCTTCGAAAACGAACATCAGTAATACGTATTGAGAAGAATGTTTAAAACTTTGTTGGATCCCTGTATAGACTACAAACTGGACAACCTATAAATGTAAAAGACAGAGCAGTTAACTGCGTCTGAGTGTTAGCGGTAAATTATGAAAACATTGAGTCTCTACAAAACCTTGAATTTCAGATAACAATCACAAGCACCTAAACGGTTACACCAAGAAGAACAACAAACAACACGTTTTCTTATTTGTCAACCCACTGACGATGTTATGCAGACGTCACAACGGGGTAACAATATAGTGCACTGTATCAAGGGGATGAATTCTGGGTTCATATTGGATAATACAATGAACGCTTTAAATCAAGAAAGTTACAGAGAGAACACATTTCAACCTTTTACAAGAGTTTTTTTTGTAGTGCCAGCAATCTTGCTTTTGGTTCGTAGTACTTGCAGCAAGATGGCAACCCCGGTGTAGCCACTATTGCTATATTTCAAAGATTGTTTGGAAACAGCCTGATTGCCCGAGGAACAAACTTTGAACACCAATTCCACTCGACGACCTTTCACCATCTGACGCTTATGTGTGGGGAATGAAGAAGGAAAACATGTTCGTAATGAGCCACTATTGCTATATTTCAAAGATAGTTTGGAAACAGCCTTATTTCCCGAGGACCAAACTTTGCACACCAATCCCACTCGACGACCTTTCACCATCTGACGCTCATGTGTGGGTAATGAAGAAGGAAAGCATGTTCGTAATGAGCCACCATTGCGGAGCTTTGGTAAAGAAATAACCAGACTCATTAGAAGCATGCTGCAACCAATTTCACGTACACTTTCGAAGATCTTCACAACAATACGAGAATTGCCTAAAACTTAAGGGTCTGCTTCAGTAAAAGAGAAAGTGATCGGCGACTCCAGCACTTCACCCAATAGCCGTATCTAAACAGTGCAATTTTTGCAGCTGTGCGTATTGAAATTGAATCATTTAAAACCATTTTATAAATTCATCTTTTGTAATTGAGTGCTGGAATAAAAACTGAATATTCTTTATAAAATTGCGAATCCGGCTTGCAATTCACTTTCAATTATACATTACTTATTGCGTAAGGGAAAAAGTTAAAACTTGGTACTTAACAAATGTCAATTACTTGATAGATTAACGGGATTTAAAAAAAATGTGAAACGTAAAACGTTTTGTGACTGTGGTTAAAATGAGACCTTGAAAACTATTTTATGATAAAAAATAAACGAAATAAATGGTTTTAAAACATTGCACCTACGGGATACAAATCCAAGATGGCCGCCACTACAGCAGACCCTTAATGGAGTGCATGCAGAACATGAGTATGATACATTATAATCTTCAGTTGTTAGTAAGTTATACAACTTGATTTTGTTTGGTAAATCAAAATTAAATCACCGTTAATTTTAATATTGTAAAATTCCAGTATTTCACCGTAGCTTTGTTTAGCAAAATTTAAAATTAAATATATTACAATAATTTGAATATCATATTTATTAGGATATCAAAAGCCTATTTAATTTATTATTATTCTTATTTCCAAATATATAGTTTTTTTAAAACAAAAACGTAAAATGTTTAAAGATTTTTTAATAAAATTCATGAAAACAACTATCTGAAAATTGTTTTAATATTCATAAATTTGCTAAGCAACACAAATTAACATTAATTATTCATCGTAAGATAGAAATTAAAATAATATCGAAATTTCGCTCTTTCGATACCTAAAGGAGAAAACAACTGATTAAAGATATTTATTTAATCAAATCATTTACTAGGTTACTGTATATTCATAACTGCACTTTTGTATTATATGAAACTTCACTTTAGAAATATTGGTTCCTTTAATAAAAGTTTTCTTGCATTTTAAATAAATGCGAGTATTAAATTTATAGAATTCATTAAATAGATTTAATGTTGTTTTGTATTGCGTTTTATACTTTTTTACTTTTTACCTTTATTTGCGGGTTTGGTTGCAATGAAATTATAAAATATGGAAACCAATACGTTCTTTTTGCATATAAAAATCCAAGATTTTATTTTTCAACGGCCGATTGTAGAAAAAAAACAATAAAGTTAATTAAAGTTACGTGATACATAAGAACCAACTACTGAGCTTTAAGTTGGTTAAAACCGAGTGATCTACATAAAGGAAGAATTTTACCATGGGATGGAGATTATTACGGTTCTCAAAAATATCCAATTAACCAATTAGTAATTTACATTATAAATTAATAGTTAATATTTGAATTTATTAAGGTTGCATTTATGTTATCTCAAAGTAGGTCATTCTGAAATTCCGAATCAAATTCCATTCTGGAAATACGTAGTAATTGATTATACATTTCCTTATAAACCTTTTTTTAATACTTTTTTAAAGTTCTTATGACAATCTGTATGAGACACTTTATTATTTAATTCTCTGGTACAAAACTGTTTACATGCCTATAATAATGTTCTGCATACTAAATTACTGACCGGTAACATTTTTAATAAAATGTTACTAACTTTCGTTATATCTTCTTTGTTGCTTGATATTTTAGTAAAGGCGATAATTCAGTTTAACAAGAAATAATGTTTGACCACGGAAAATCTTAGTTTTCAACCAGATTCAAAATTAATAAATTATCATAAAATAAGAAAAATGACATCACCTAACACCAATATTAATTATTATTTTAAAAACACAAATATTCGTGGAGCCAGTGATAACACATAAATAATAGTAAGTGGATTTAACAATGAATTTATAATGCATCTAGTGAATGCACTAATGCATTTATAACAATGAAGAAACGAGTATATTTTTTCATGCAAATAAGAAACGTTATTTAAAGTCTCGTAAAATGTATTAATAACTAGTGGACCCAGCAATGCTTCGCTATTGCTTGATTTAATTTAAAGGGTAGTAAAGTTATTCCATTTCATTAAATGGACTTAGCCTAAGTAATTGAATTCCAAAATGGTTTTTATGCCACTTAAGAATATACTACACAAATTTAGATTTATAGTTTGTAAACCTTTATAGATAATACAGTAAATCTTTGTTTGCTTTTACCTAATCTAAAACAACTGAGAGTTGTGAATAATAGTAAAAAAAACCCGATTCTAAATTAGCCCAATTGATTGCAAAATAAACGGGTTTTGGTTCATTGTAGGCCTAACCTAAAATTATGTTCAGTTTTTGATCGAACTCAGCTGTTTTATATATATTATGTAACAAAAATTTGTTTGCTTTAAGTTGGTCAATATAACCTAAAAAAGCTGTTGCTATGGTAATGAATCCAAACAAACATGTCGTTACTAAGCATTTTTTTAGAACAGCTGTTTCCGTGAGTTATGGCCTTGAGTTCATAGAAAAAACGATGTTCAGTTTTTCTCGAATTTGAACGTTTCCGGGAAACTTTTCAAATTTTTCTTTGTATAAAAACCTATTCGGACTATTACGAACATTTTAAAACAAAAAATAGCCAAATTGGTCCAGGCGTTCTCAAGAGATGCGCTTACAAAGGAACAGCAATTCATTTTTATTATATAGACTATGGGACCCGACAGACGATGCCTTGCCCGAAACTTTGTTTTTCACTGCTATTATCTGCGTCAACAAATTGTGTTTCTATATTTGAATTTTTAATAAACTATATACTAAGTGACATTTGAGATTAAGTTTGACATTTCAGTGTTTTCGGTTTGTCATTGTGCAATTTGTTGTTGTCTAAAGCAAAATTCAAAATTGAGTGCAATTTCTTGTTATACTTCGCCGTTTAATTTTTGTGTCATGGACGGACGATATTTTATGCTTTTCATTTTCACATTTGGTGAAAGAGGAATCATTTTCGTGAGATTGGTGGTAATTATAATAATATGATTGCAAAAAAGGTACTGTTGTTTTGTATTTACATATAAATATTATTATAATGAAAATACCACAATGCATATTTATTGTTTTAGGGGTTGTTACTACATTTTCACCACTTAGCAAAACATAACAAAAGTGACTTAATATAAAAATGATTTATTTTGTATAAATATCTTGTAAGAAATAAATATTTCATATTTCAGCTGTCTAACTTTAATGAAAATATCACAATGAATATTTATTGGTTTAGGAGTTGTTACTACATTTTCACCCCTTAGCAAAAGTGACATAATGTAAAAATGGTTTATTTTATTTTGTATAGGTATCCTGTAAGAAATAAATGTACCACATTTCAGGTGTTTAGCTTTAATGAAAATATCACAATGTATATTTATTGTTTTAGGGGTTGGTACTACATTTTCACCACTTATCAAAACATTAAAAAATGTAAAATTGGTTTGTCCGTGTCTTGTAAGAAATAAATGTAAAAATTTCAACTCTCTAGCTTAAAGGAAAGTATAAAAATTATTAGGATTTATTGTTTTAATGGTTGTTATCACATTTTCACTCTTAGCAGCAAACACCAAAATGCAAATCTGGATTAGTGTACTGAAAGAAAGAAATGTACAGAATTTCAGCTCTCTATTTTTAAGGAAAGTATAACAATTATTATTTATTATTTTAGGGGTTGTTATCACATTTTTACCCTTAGCAGAAGCACCAAAATGTAAATCTGGTTTATATTTTCTATGTATATTTTAAGAAATAAGTGTAAAACATTTCAGCTCTCTATCATTAAGTACTGTATAACAATTAATATTTATTGTTTTAGGGGTTGTTACTACATTTTTACCCCTTAGCATGTAACAAAATATAAAACTGGTTTATTTGTTGTATGTATTTTGTAAGAAATAAATGTGAACAATTTTATATTTCTAGCTTTAAGGTAAGAATAAATAACAATATTTACTGTTTTATGGAATGTTTCTACCTCTATCGCATCCAGCTGTGAATATAAACCATCCATAGACCCATTCAAACACATACACACAATTTCATCAAAATCGGTCCAGGCGTTTAGTAGGAGTTCAGTGACAAACATTAACTTGTCCACATTAATTATTATATTATATTATAAAGATATAAATTGTAATAACCATAAAGATTTATACAATGCATTTGAATTAGGTCTAGAACTAATGAATTTATTTCAAGACTAATGAGTATTAAATTATGTACACGCGCTTATCCCTTGGGATGCAGTCGAGCACGTTACTAACAACTTGAATATATCTTGCATGGAATGAGGTCATAAGAAAATACACTCAAGCAAAAGTACACTCAAGGCGTCCTACAATTTGTATGCAATATGCATAATCAAGCATAACAATAGTGACTCATGATTTTTTGGTGCATAATACATATTCATTTTGACTGAATGGATCATACTAGAAAAATTGTCTGTTATTAAACTCGGTCTTCAAAGCAAAATTTGTTTAGTGAACAACCAACACAAATCTCCGGAAGTGCATTGTGAAGAATTAGAGTCATGTTAGGAACTAGATATTCATATGGATTGGAGAAGTAGGTCAAATTCTCAAAGATTACACTTTTTCTTGAACTAATACGTAACAGTAATGAATAAGACAGAGTATCATTATTCCTTACATAAGCTATCAAACCATCAAGCTCACATTTTTAAAAAGAAATAATTCAACAGATGTTGCAGACAAAATGATGTAATCCAGTTTAGATAACTGGTTTAGTAATAACTCAACAACGTTTAACAATAATAATAATTGTAAATTAATTCAATCAAATTTAAAAAAAAATTAAGGAATATTTTTTAAATTTTCAAATTGTAATCACTGATTTTTTTTTGAGAAATACATTAATTTATGGATGTACTTAAGTATCGAAAAATATATTTCACTACACTTTAATTTTGAGAAATTAACATTAAAACAAGTAAAGAATTAAAATAAACTAAGATATGTTTAAAGTAATGTATGAATAATTTAGTTCTACCGATTTGTATAAGACTTTATACTATAGTAGTATTGTTAAGTCGGTGTCGTTATCGAAAATAATTTAGCTTTAAATATGATTGTTCGTAAATTGTTGTCATTGATTGTAATGTACGTTGGAAGGATAATCAAGTACGTCAATTTACCAAAATAAAAAAAACTGGAACTTTAAAATGATTATTTTGCTATAGCCAATATACATATTATATTTAACCTCATACGCTTTACTCAAAATTGAAATATCATATCCATAATAACCATCATAATAAATGTATTGTTTCTAATGTTGTTCTTATACAGGGTGTTCATAAAGTCCCTTTAACCCGCTCATTATTTTTGTTACTGGAAATAAATTAACAAAACTTTGTATATATCTTGTGTTGTGAATAACAGGACACATTTTTTGACATATCTGACCCTCTATGATTTTGTAGGCTTAGGTGGGTAAGTGGGGTTAACAATTTCAAATATAAAGGTAGGTCATGTAATTCACCTTTAAAAAGCTTATTAAAAGGGAAACACAATGGCGCAAACTAGAGCTTAGTATCTCTGGAAGATAACATACAACCTACTTGTTCCTAATATTAACAAATTAATATCCTGCTTTGATGTTATGATAATAATATAATTTTCCAGAACTTTGATTGTCCATTACTTTGAAACTAAGCAAGATATTAAGCTCTAGTTTACACCATTTTGTTTCTCTTTTAATAAACTTTTCATTGGTTTATTACATGACCTACCTTTATATTTGAAATTGTTTACCTCCTACCCTCTCAAGCCCCCCAAAATTATAAAGGTTCAGATATGTCACAAAATTTGTCCTTTTATGCAACACAAGATATATACAAAGTTTTTAAACTTATTTTCAATAACAAAAATAATAACAAGGGGGTTAAAGGTACTTTATGACCACTCTGTAAACGAATTATTCTTCCCACAAAAAGTAATTCACTAAATTTACTAAAGTAAGTTGGAAAAACAAAATCGTAAGAATGAATTCCAAAAATGGAATGAATTGTGTGATAAATTAATTTGTCAAAATAAATTACGATAAAGTAATAGAATTTTTTTTTGAAAATCTAACTATGGATAGAATGCGAATTACTCGTATATAAGACTATGCAGAGTCTCAGGGCGTCATCTATCTGCCATGATTGATTGTTGATAATTTCATGACGATAATTACTCCACAAAGGCCCATTACGTAGGCATGGACAATGGACATATTACTTATGAAAATAGCTAATACACCCTGCTTCATTTATTCGAAAACTTGTTACCATTGTGAAACAATGTCTTTGAAGTTTAGTAAAGATCATTTATCTTTATACAAACAATGTTGGATCTGATAATTGACAATCAAATTGAACAAATCTTTGCCATATAAATGCATTATTGGTGCACTGTATGTGTATTTAGTGGAAATAGTTATATATCAAGGACATAGTTTAATATGGCTGAACTAGTTTAGAGCGCATGTCTCCAAGCAGATCGCTAAAATACGTTTCATTAAAATACAGTTCATGTAAATGCGTTGTAATTGTTATTGAAATAAAAACAAATTAAAATGTTTCTTAACAAAATATTTCCGAATCAAATTTATTTGTTTTTGTATATAATAATAATAGGGCGGCGGCTGACTTGTCCAGTGACTGGGTGTGACTACCCCACCACCCACCCCCAACTCCACAATCTTACCAATATCAACACCACACCTATTCTAGGTTACTACATAAACATTTGGATTTAAAATCAGTTCAGATTACTTATTGCTCAAAAATAATTAATAAAAAAACCCATTTGTGTAGAATTAGTAACCTCGAAATCACGATAATAATTTCCAATAGAATAATCAGTTCAGAATGGGAAAACGTAATTCTACCCAGCAACCAGTGGAAGTACACAAACCCCAGATTATTAGGAACAAGTTTATTTAAACATAATAAACGAATACAAAGACAAAGGCGGTACATTTTTTGGGTTTCGACAGTCGAGGGTGTATAAGAGTTATTTTAAATAACTGAATTTACTGCTATAGTTGTATCAAACAGGGTAGCGTGAATCAATAATCATGCCGGTGGCCTATGTTTAGTGCAAGTCTTGACCTGGATTACTACGACTAGGATATTTATCTAGTGTGTAAATAAACCTGTTACGGACCAAATAAACAAATTTCGAAAAGAGGACAAATACGGTTGTATACATGGAAGCAGTATATATTACAAAGTTAGACATGTTTTGATACTGTAAGCTAAAGAATTGAATTTGTTTTTAAGGTATATAAAGTCACAAAAATATATGATAATATCGATATACTAATGTAGTTCATACATTTCAAACCACTGTAAACAAATGTACCTATATTACTAAAAATTATGGAATAGAGCATTATGCTAACAATTTGACACAAGTTTTCTTTTATTTTCACTGTTTCAAACACTATGTAATCCATATTCTGTGACCGGAAACACATCCTTCGGGCTGCGAACTCCTGTGGGGGTTTAACACTTTTATTTTAATTAGATTATACTTACGCGGCGAATGCGAAAGGCAGCCTATTATTGGTGCGAAGAATAGAAGAAGTGACCGTCAGCCAGGCGAAGGCCCATGAAGCCAACGAGCTCGCCTCGCTTTTCATGTTGGTCATCACCACTGTTCTTCCTCCATGGCACTGGTACACGGGTCCGTACAGGGCGGGATGGTTGCCGCTTGCCGTGCGCAGTGCCAGCTGTATTGATCGACGAGCCTAGCCTGCGTGGGGCCCCCCAGTCTTTCCTTATTGCATTGCACTTATGCCATATCCCCCCCCTATTAAACATCATCAAAGTAACCTTTCAATTAATTTGACTTTAGAACTTGTATAAACTAGTAGTGAAACTTTATATAGAGCGAGCTAGAAAATATATAACCCTCTTGAAGAAATAGTCTTGATCCGAAATTGGGTCAGGATAACGCCTGACCCGTCTATATACACCCTCACTTAGGTGTAAACATGCCCTATATTACAATCCACACAATAAAACACTTAAAAAGATATTAAAATGATATTAAGTACAATTACTGTTTGTTTGCTTCCTTAGAATTTTAATATATATTAACAAAAAGCTTTTACAAATAAATACTCATTTCTTTGTTTTTACTATTTATGTTTTAAACATATTAGGTTTATAGAAATAAATGTAAAAATAAATAGAAAGTACTTACAAATAAATAGCCAGAAAATGTTATTTGTGTTAAGTTCTTAATATCTTGTTATACCGATGTGTGTAGAGCAAGTTATGTGTGTAACCTATATAAATGTGATTTAACACAAAATAACCCAATTCCAAAGCTCCCTTAAAAGGAAAACTGAAAGTCTTTAGAATCACTTGGCTGTCTTTATGTCTTCATAGACGAGTTTCTACTGAACCTGTAAATGTGCCACGGTGACATTTGATACACTCATGAAGCATACTAAATTACTTTATATTCCAAAATCAAAACTCACAAATATTTTAGCATATATGCAAAGTTTGGTGCTAAGATATAAATATGGCAATGCCATGTGGGATTTATTTTAAAAGGGTTTTATTAATAGATGCTGTTTTTATTTGTGGTTTTTAAGATATTCTCAAAAATGTTGCTCAATAATCTATTAACAAAAATTAGCAACAATTTTGGAGAAAATAGGATACTCGTATATTTTACGGAAACTCTATGCAAACATTGATAAGAAAATTATGAAAAATATGTTTAGACTAGCTGACCCGTGCGAATATTTCGCAAGTTAGGAGAACTTACCTGATTTAATACATTGATTTAATTATGTAAATTACGTTTTTATCATTTACTTTGGTTTAATTTGATTGATTTGTGTGATAGATTGCACTTGCATATCGAATGTAAACAATCTAACTAACAGCTGTTATGTTAGTTATACAGATTGTTAGTAGATGGCGCCTTTTATTAAAAATCATTAAGAACTTTCGTATGAAAGCTTTTAAATCTATTTTTGATTAACGATAACATACATTTTAAGCTATTTGTTTATTTTTCGTCAATAGCGGTTAACATAAGCTTTAAAATTATATTTGACTCATTAATTTTGAAGAAGAATTAAGGGAGATATGGCTTAGCCACAAAAAACACATTTGAGAAATAATATATAAGGATTTCATGCATTTTAAGGTAGTACTGTGTTTAAGAACCATTGTCTCCTTTCACTGGTCAGCTCCACTAGTGTGTAATTTCTTACCGCCATATTCATGGTTATTGTTTAGATAGTTAGTCTGATGTATTTAATATAATAATATGTCGTGTTAATCTTTATAATTGTTATTAATAGCATGTTGGTAAAACTTTATGAACAGTTTGAGGTACCGAACCCTTGGCTTGTACCCAGTTTATTTTTAGCACCAGTTATAACTGAGTTTAATCTAATGTATGATATTACTATATCATTAGATAACCAGCAAAATACATATGCATTTAGATTGAATCTCAAATGAAAGTAATTAATTCAAAAGTTATTGAAAATTGCCATAAAATAGGATAAAACGACATAGTACTGGAAAATTACTTTTTTACAACATAGGTATTAATTTCAAACTAACTAAAATGGCGAAGAAAGAAGTAGTAATTTTAAAAAACATTTCTTACGTTTGTAAACCAAAAACAAGCATAATTATTATAAATTAACCAGTTTATAATAATTACGCTTGTTTTTAGTATTTTTTTTAACAAAGTTCTGCCAAACCCTTGCGCATAGTTACTTCATGCACATTTTATGTTATTAATGTCAACACACTCAACTAAGAAGCAGTTTACTGTAGTGGGCAACATGCAATCGCGTGTTTTACATTGAGGCATTTAGCAATTAAATTTGCAAGAAAAACTAATTTTGAATTATCATTTTAATTACTTAAAGTAAGTATCTGCATTACTGTATACGTCTAGAAAGCCACTAGTGAAATTTAAACAGTGTTTAAGTAAGTCATAATAAAAAATTTGCGCAAACTTCATTAATTTTCTAAAACTAAAGATTGATCGACCTGTTTGGTCTAGTTCTCTTAGAGTGTACCCATAAAGAAGAAATACGTAATTCGATGTTGTAAATAATGTTAGTTAACAGGTAAAAGTGTCACAATATAACACAAACAATACAGTTTAAATTTATAAAAACATACGTTTATAGAACATCAGTTACATTTAAATATATCACATTGTAAACTAACCATGTGTAATTATTTTGTTTTGTTGCTATTTTAAATTACTTCTTAGTATAAACTGCTTTATTTATAACTAGAGGGTATAAAGTGATGAAAGTTATAACTAGATGAATGTTTTTAAATCTATTCTTTGTTTAACGAAAACATACATTTTAAGCTATTTGTCTATTTTTCGTCAATAGCGGAAACATAACCTTTAAAATTATGTTTGGATCATTAATTTTGATGAAGAATTAAGGGAGATATGGCTTAGCCAAAAAAAAAAAAAAAACATTTGAAACACAAACAAACCCCTGCTTGCATCACTTGCCAACCCCCGCAGTGACTCGCGTCGAAGCAAATGCAAACACGTTATTTTATATAAATAAGCCCCAAAATTGAATTCTAATACGTCTTATTTATTTTTAATTAGGATGTAACATAGTGGTTTCTTATTTTTAAATTCCCTAAATTATTAATGGTTTATTCTCTAACTTTAAGGAAAGTATAACAATCAACATTTTTATAGGGGGTCGTTACTACATTTTCACCCCATAGCAGCACGCGACGAAATGCAAATCTAGTTGACTTTTTCTACGAATCTTGTAAGAAATAACTGTACAAAAGTTCAACTTTGTAGCTTTAAGGAAAGAATAACAATTCATATTTATTGTTTTCGGTGTTGTTTCAAACCTTAAATCAAAATTAATTCTAGCCTATATTATTCAGGGATAGTTCAGATTTTTTCAAAAGGTTAAGTACTTTCAAAGATTACCCCCTACATACAAACAAATTTTACCTCTTTGTAATATTAGTATAGATGTGCTTTGTCTTGAAACTTGTTATGGCCTTCGTGAATCACACAATATATTTTAACGCATTATGCGCAACATAAAAAAACTATTAAACCGATACCGCCACATATAGGTCACGATAGTTCTTTTTTGATAAAGATGTTGGGGTTAATAATAAATTCAAGGATAAATGGAAATATGGTAAATAAAACAAATTTCGATATAAAATTATTACATTTTTAACACAAAGGAAATTATGACACATTTTATATAGATAAAAAATTACGACTACTTTTAAACAAAACCATGATGTAAATAACATAGAGGCAAATAATTCAAACATTGAAATCAGTCGTTATTGAAATGTCACTAAGAAATAGCCTATACGTTAGACGAGTTATAGTGAAAGGCTGACAGTATACTAACACTGAATGACTTCCTTCATCTGAGATATGCATTTTAAATGTACAAATAAACTTACAATGGACAATTAATAACATGTTATTGTTTAATTGTCTAAATATTATTTAAGTGATTTTTTCGTTTGGTACGTTCTCATACCCTTTAGGTTGACTCCATCTTCCCAAATTCAATTTTAAAAATATATTAAATAAATATAAAGTAGTAGGATAGCTTTTGTATACTTGCAACCTAAAGATCGGGACCAATGGTGATTAGATGTAATAGCAATAAGAAGATCTCTAAAATATAAATATCTCACGCTATAATCATCCAACAAAATAAATTGATATTTTGTATGTGGTAGCCTAAACTGGATTGTTTTTAAACGATAATTACCTTTTCTTGGAAGCTGTCGTACAATCCTTTGGTTTTTCGTCAATCTTATATCATGACGGCCGTTTCAACTATTTATCAGTCATTTTCAAATGTTGCGGTTCGCGCACTCGGAACGTTGTTAAAACATTAAATAAAATCACTACACATATATATAAAAGACACTACAATGTACATTGAACACATATAAATTAACATATAACGTCGACGGTGTGGAACTAATTAGCACGTGCTACTTGCGTTGAGTTTAAACTTAGTACAAGTAGAGAACTTAAAATTCTGGTAGAGAATCAACGGCCTGTCCGACGGTGGCGCGTTCTGGTAGACTTCTTTACATTATATATATATAATTGTTTCTACCGACATCTTATCCGAGTCCATCCGAACGTAAGGCTTCGCTGTGCCCTTGTAATATAATGTACAATACATCATATAACTGTTTCTGCCGATCTTACCCGAACTAAAACCCCGGGGCTTGGCCGAACTCAAACCCTTGTCATATAATGTAAACTACATTATATAACTGTTTCTACCGATCTTAACCGAACTAAAACCCGGTGGACTTGACCGAAGTTTAACAGCCGACATTTACCTTGTATGATACAAGTAGTTTAAACAGCTGATGGTATATTGAGCGCTCTTTACACTGCGCTTTCTCAGCAAATCTTTTTCACAATTAATTATCTCATTATTATTATTATTACACTAGGGTGATAAGAAAATGACACAATAAATGCATTTTAACAGTACAATTTATTAAATTTCACTCTCAGTACAACAATATTATTATTATTATTATTTATATAAATACAGTGACAATCAGTCCAATATATTACATTTTCTCTCTCTTCTTATTTTCACCATTTTAGTCCACTATTGTTAGTTCCACCGTTTTACCGACGATAGCAGTAACTACAATTTTTTTCCCTACAAGCTCTTCTAGCTCCGCCGAAGAAAATACGTTGGTATAGCGATTTGGTAGAAAGGTTGATCGCACTTCGTTTTCATCAAATTGTATGTCACAAAGAATACTCGAGCCGTATTTGGTCATAACAGGCCTAATTTTACGTATCACATATTGATGATTGATTACCAGAGTATTTATCGGCACACTTTCGCTTGATTTAATCGAGTTAAATCGTTCCTTAATAGAAGCCATAATACTTATTATGAAATTGTAAAATCACAACAGTACAGGTAGAGAGCAATATGAGAGGGAATAATGTTCCAACGAGAATGTGTAGAAAGAGGGTGGGTGCCTGGTGGGGAATGACGTCATATTAAATGGTATACACTTTTTAAAAATTGCATAGGAGTTGTAATGAAAGACCACACAAGGATAAATATAATTTATTATTCACAATCTACTACAATACTTCTTCTTCTTTTGTCTATAGTGTTGTTGCGAGAAATAACTTTGATTTTCACTTTCGATCTTTTAATGCGTCCAACTCGTTATTCGAATTGTCATCATCATCATCATCGGATTCGCTCTCATAGTTTTCGCATTTTATTTTTTTATTAGCCCTTCTTCGCAACCTTTCGGCCGCTTCTCGTATCCAACAACAACCATTTCTAGCTTCTCTTTGTTCGGAATCGTCGATTATATAGAATATAGTATTCATCTCATCTCTAAAATGAACTTTACGTTTCGATCTTGACATTTCAGTCCATATATACTCTCTTTTATTGTTTTTGTAGGAATTGCGACACTGAAGTCCATTACTCGTCGAAAGTCAAGTAGAGAATGAAGAATACTCAATCGGTCCCCCTTCTTATTTATGATTGTCCTCTGCGTTTGCACGGGGTTGGAACCGTCGCACGGGGGAGAAGCCCGTGGCCCGCATTACAATCCAGGGTGAACGGAAGGTTCACCCCTTAAGGAAGTAGCCCCATACCATCGCTACTCCCGGTGACTACCACTCCATTACAAAAAATGTAGCCTCCCAATAAATTTATTTTTTTAATTTTTCTACGATTTACTCCCTTTGGTTTACGGAAGACTTAACTTCTCGCCAGTGACCTAAGAGCCGACGGGAGTGTCTTCAGAGTCGTTCGCCTTGTCCTCTGCGTCTAACTCGTTATTCGAATTGTCATAATCGGATTCGCCTTCGCATTTCATTTTATTTTTATTCGCCCTTCGTCGCAATCGGATTCGCCTTCGCATTTCATTTTTTTATTCGCCCGCATCCTTTCCTCAATAGCCGCGATCAATTTCTGATTTTGGGCTACCCTCTCCCATCTCGCTTCGATAGTGTCCGCCGGATCGTCCTCTAAGGGGACGTCTTCAGAGTAGTCGCTTCCGGATTGAGAAGAGCCGGAATCGTATTCAGTACTAAATGTAACTTTGATACTATCCGTATCGCTCACATCGAATACCTCCGAGCTTTTTGTAAATTTATAACAATCTAAATAAACTTTTTCAATTAATTCATTATCTTTGTAGAAACGAATTGAGACACTTGCGTCAATACCCATGATTACTCGTTGGAAGTCAAGTAGAGAATGAAGAATACTCCGTCGGCTCCTTCTTATTTATGATTGTCCTCTGTGTTTGCAAGGAGTTGGAACCGTCACTCGTCGACGGTGAAGCCGTTTCCGAGGCCCACATTACAATCCAGGGTGAACGGAAGGTTCACCCCTTAAGGAAGTAGCCCCTGAACCATCGCTACTCCCGGTGACTACCACTCCATTACAAAAATGTAGTCTCCCAATATATTTATTTTTCAATTTTATTTTTTTTAATTTTTTTTTTTGTTTTTTTTTCTACGATTTGCCCCTCACTTAATACGCACTTTTTTTGGTTTACGAAAGCGTTAACTTCTCGCCAGTGACCCTGTAGATGTGAGCGTACACACTTTGGTTTACAGGGAACTTAATCCCATGCCATTGACCTTGTAAGTTTGCGGAGAACTTAATCTCACGCCAGTGACCAATCACACACACACACACACACACACACACACAAACATACGCACGTACTAAGCGAGAAGCAAATCGTAATAATATTTTGCACTACGTAGTGCGCAAGGATAATAGGTATTAGAATGCTTAGGCAATATGCACTCAAAAGTAGGCAATATGCACTCAAAATATGTACTACAATCGACTAATTTTTCCTCTTCGGCTATTTCGACCACGTGATCGTGGATTCGCCGCAAAAACTGTGCCTTTTGCAATCCTTTAGTGTGGATCGTGGAAAAAGGTTTGCACAGCGTGCGTATCATGTCTTCATCGTACGTAACGCTACCTTCGTACCAACCGATACGATGGAAGTGTCTTTGTAGCCAACGAGCCGACCTCTGAGCTTTTGCATTCAATTCGGAAAATTTGTACGGTGCTTTAAAAACCATAACGGTGGAGATATACTCTCCGACTATTGCCAGCTCTTTGACTATATACTTGTTGTCGTTATCCTGGAAAGCGTGAAACTCAACCACGGCCTGCATGTTTCTTGAACAGCGCAACCTCGTCGTACAGTTTGTCCGCTTCGGGAAGCGTGCTAGAAACGAGTTCGTCGGTGGCTAGACACTCACTGATGTACTTGCGTAAGTCTTCTTCTATATAAAATAACCCGTTAATACGACGCGTCACTAGCGGGACACTGTCTTCAAATAATTTCCACTCTGACGCATTTAAAGTCAAAGTATGCTGGCCATCGTACAGTACTACGTAACGTTTACCAAACATATTCTTCACTGAAAAATCTCCGGTACTCAATCGAACTCTGAGCGTACCTTTATCCGCGAGGGCTGCTGTGATTTCTTTAATACGCACCAGTATCTCGTTAAACACGTTGTGCGAAAAGAAAACAAATTTTTTACCCGCTTGAAACAATACTCCGATGCCGTAGCCCGTATGCTGGAA
>JAGFPH010000069.1:292182-321125 GCA_018207615.1 Philaenus spumarius
TGAGCCTCTTCCGTCTGTAATTTTATTCTGGCGTCTCTAATCTGTTTGTAGCGCGGATTTTTTTCACAATGAGCCTTTGCTACGACCAGGGCACGGGGGAGACAAAGGGAATCCGTATTTTTTATTACGACGATTCCTTTACGACTGGAACACTCTTCTTCAAAATTATTGTACATTCCGGGCCTAACACGTTTCCCTAGTCCCTTAGAGACACTGACTTTAGTACATTTAACCTTGAAAATGTCGCTAGATGTACAAGAGTCGGCGTTACTTTGAATAATTCCTCCGAAAATCTTCCACAAAATGTCGGAGTTAATTTCCGAAGCAGGCCTAAAAGTGACAAAGCCAGGTTTTTTGTTTTTAAAATTTAAACTGGTCAATGTAAAGCCTAAATAGTCTTCGTCGGTCGCGTCTTAAGTCATAGTCTCCAAAATATCTTGTAAGCCTTGTCTGACCCATGAAATTTCATCAGCACCTTCGGGCGGCGAGTTAAACTTGAACGTTATACTTGTACCGTAAAGGCGAAACTTGTTAACATAAGTCTCCACATTTGACACAATGTATGTAGCAGACATTGTTACTATCAATATTTATAAAACGCAAAATATGAACAACAATTTCTCTTACAATCAGTATTTGATATACAACGCAACAAGAGAGAGATAGTATTTATAACGATTTTACCACTGTAAATTAATAGAGAGAAAGAGATACAACAATATGTTAACTTACCCAAACGGTTGAACAATGATGTGAACATCAGCAGAGCTGGAGGAAGAATGCGTTGCAAATAACAAGTGTGCTTTCTTATACAAAAACAAGACCGGATGCTAAAAATCGAGGCAGTATTTGCATTTCTTAATGTTTCATTCGCAGCATGACGCCAGAAGTCTGGCTTTCGTAGCATCTGTGGAAATGATTATCGTTTTTAGCATCCGGTGCAATGACGTCAGAAGTTCGTAGCATCTGGGGAAATGATTGTCGTTTTTAGCATCCTTTACAATGGCGCCAGAAGTCTGGCATTGACTGCTCGTTGCACAACATTGTCGTCTTTAGTTAACTCCTATGACAAAAGTATTTATTTTAGTACTATGCAATATGATGTCATAGTGCCGTATCGTCAACCGAGGTAAAGACTAGGAGGCCTATCGCTAACCGCAAAGAAACTAGGCGACTGCGATAAGAATGTAACTGCCGGCATAGTTAACGCATGACTCACGCCGTTACTTTAGGTTACATGTATATAAAATGTGTTATAACCCGACCGAAGCGAAATCGTTATCGCGGTGATAGTTTGAAGTTTCTCTATCAGAACGGGCTGCCGTCTTGAAACTATAACAATGTAGTGTTTAGGAACCTCGTATCTCCCGAACGATTGGTCCTGGGTCAACCAAACTTCGTGTACGGTAGGTAAGTCAATTGTTGTGCGGGTTGCATAACCGAAAGTTTGAAGGGGCAAAATTTTCAAAATTCGATAACTCCCGTGTTTGTGGTGGAATTTCGATCGGATTTTCGCTAACATAGTTGGTAATACACGTACTTTATTCCTATATACAGGGTGCCTCGGATATGACAAGGGTTTGAGTTCGGTCAAGCCCGGGTTTTAGTTCGTGTAAGATCGGCTGAAACAGTTATATGATGTATTGTACATTATATTACAAGGGCACAGCGAAGCCTTACGTTCGGATGGATTCGGGTAAGATCGGTAGAAACTGTTATATAATGTATTTTACATTATATGACAAGGGTTTAGTTTCGGTCAAGCCCCGGGTTTTAGTTCGGGTAAGATCGGCAGAAACAGTTATATAATGCATTTTACATTATATTAGAAGGGTTTAAGTTCGATCAAGTCCGGGTTTTAGTTCGGGTGAGATCGGTAGAAACAGTTATATAATGCATTTTACATTATATTACAAGGGTTTAAGTTCGGTCATGTCCGGGCGGTAGAAACAGTTATATAATACATTTTACATTATATTACAAGTGCACAGCGAGGCCTTACGTTCGGTTGGACTCGGAAAAGATCGATAGAAACATATAATGTATTTTACATTATATTACAAGTACAAGTACGGCAGCTGTTAAACTTATATACTCGACTAAAACATTCTATACCAAGAGAGGCGCCGTAGCTCAATCGGTTACGTCGTGGACTTTGGCTCTGGTGGTAACCGGTTCGAATCTCAGTGATACCAAAACTTTTTTAAAAGAATTCAATTTAAATAAAATCCAAAAAAACAAAATGGCGGAAAAAGATGGCGGAAACAAAATGGAGGAAAAAAGATGGCGGCATAGCATGGGTCGGGTCCAGGTGAAGCCTAAATGGGCGTGGTCTAGGTCACGTGACCAAATCCGGCCCTCTGATTGGTTTTACGCTATATCGTCGCCGTCTCTACTCACGAGCTACAATACTTGAAACGCGTTTGAGTTAATAAACGTATTAGTTGTGAGATTTTGTGTTCAATGTTTATTCTATCAAATATAAATTTAAATAAAAGGGTTGTTTGCCTAAAACATTTTAATAATGGTTAGAACATTTAAAAATATTAATTACCTAATACTACTCGTTTATATCTCTAATTTGTTTCGATGATATAAGAATTAAACGAATTTCGGTTGAAAAGTTAATTACTTTCTAAAACAACAGTATGATTATTTCTGTTAAAACGGATCAGATAATAAATACTTACGAGTATTATATATTTAAAATAAACCTCCATCAAACTTCACTGTTATGAACTACAGAGTTAAGGCAGAATGAAAACTATAAATATGAACTAATATTAAAAAAATAGCAAAATTATTAATTTATTTACTGTTTTGCTAATTTTGAATACTTCATTTTAACTCTGGCTTAATTTGTTGAATGCACAAGCAATGTTGTACTTTTCGTTTTAGTGAAATAAATAAAATCTAAGTATTTGTAATCTTGCACTAAAAACTCTCTACAAAATGTAAGTAATGTTCTATTATAGATGATTACTATGATTTTGTTCACCTTTTTCAGGGTTTCAAATTTATCTCATTCTGGTTGTGTAAGACTTTTCAGTTATTTATTTGTTACTGTCAGGATCGTGGGTAGGAGAGGAATTGGGTGTGCTTGCGTGCTTACTTGCCAATTATAATTACTATAAAATACATTTAAGTTTGCTGAAATATTACTTTTTTTGTTTGTTTGTTTGTTTAGAATTAGTTAAGAAAAGATGTAGTTAAAAAAATAAAAGAGCACTGTGGCGACAAAATCACACTGATTTAAATAAAAACCCCGATCCACAAAACAAGGAACAAAAACAATAACTAAACAACTAAATTGCAAGTTATGTTTAATACCCTTATGTACATTTCGATGACATGGTCATCATCCTCAGAGGGTTTTAACACTACTCTGTAGTGTGTATAATTTTGTATACAATCTAAAAGTATGTGCTATGACTGTAAATTTATTTAGTTCTAAGAAATAGATTATATATTTATAACAACTATAAATAAAGTAAATATTTTATTAAACACAAATATAATTAGTTGATAGGCAATATGTTAACATTCTATTATTTTATTTTGAAGTAAAATATTTATCTTAATACAGTTAGGAGCATTTGTTTTGTGAGTTTGTAAATGGATATTAATTTAATTTGATTTAATAGGTTAAGTTTATTATGTAAGTAAATAATGTAAATAAGAATTGTTTATTATACTAGAGATAAGGCAATCGCTATTCTGGCAAACGACTACGGTCATGCCATAGTTTGCATTTAGTTATCTTTCTTTTGGTTAAGGTTTATTATTTTATTGAATTTTTGGTTGTATTTTTCGTTAATAATTATAAATGTAATTATTATTATTACTATTACATTATCTTATTTAAAAATAAAGCAGAATTACGCTAAAAAGAGTATTATTATGTTGTCAAGGCATTAACTTAATAACACATTTGATGGTTAATTGCTTATTTAAAAGATTTTAATTTATAAAAAAAAGACTTACATTAGGGAATAAAACGTATAAATTGTCACCTAGAAAATCAGGCAGTGGATTTGAATATATGGGGGAAATAACGTTAATCTGGTTACTAAGTTAACGAAAATTGGGAGTTGATATTAACCAGGTTAATCGATCTCACATGGTTGGCCGAACAGATGTTACTATATTCTTACTCTGATAATAACACGTGAACATGTGCAATTATATTTAGATATACATAGATTTTTTTATAGGCTAAAAACCTGAGTGGTTATCATCGCCTAAGATAGATACATTGACAGAAAAAATGTGTTCATAAATAAAGTGAAACTAAAAAAATCTATACATTCATTGTATTTTCAGTAATACAGTAGCATTACTTTTCAACATAATCCCTTCCTACTTCTATGCACTTAGTCCATCTTTTAACTAGCATTTTAATTCCTGGATGAATGTTTTTGGTCTCGTGTTTAGAAAACTTTGCACCGCTTCAACGGCCTCTTCATAAGATCGCTAATGATTCCCTCGCAAATGTTCTTTTAATCTGAAAAAAAGATGACCATTGTTTGGATCCAGGTCCTGATTATATGGGGAGGGTGGTTCAACAGCTGAAAACCGAGATTTTGAAGGCACAAGACTTTGTTTTTGACCGTATGCGGTCGAGCGTTATTCTGAAGCAAAATCACGACTTTTGAACGTTTACCATGTCTTTTGGACTTGATTTTTGAACTCAATAAGCGCAGTAGCTGTCAAAATTTATTGTTTGGCCATTAGGTTTGAAGTCCAACTAAGTGAAATTGGAACTTCCAAATCCCAGAATATTGACATCATAACCTTTCCTGCAGACATCTGAGTTTTGAACTTTTTTCGTGTGGGAGATGAAGTTTCCACACTAAACTTGGTACCTTACCCTCTGGTTCAAAATGATGGAAGCATGTCTCATCAACGGTTATTGTTCTTTTAACAAATAAGTCTTCTTTATAACGTTCCAAATGCTTCTGCGAAATTTTCAAACGATTGTCTTTGTGGATGTTGGTCAATTCACGTGGAACCAAGCGAGCACAGATTTTTCGAAAGTTTAAAGAATCGTGGATGATTGAATATGCTGAGCCATGACTTACATTTAATTCACTTGCAATTTCATCAACTGTAATTCATCTGTTATATTGTCATTAGTCTTTGAAGTGGAAGGCCTACCAGGCCGCTGTTCATCACACAGAGAAATTGTACCACTTTTAAAGCGATCAATCCAATCGCAGATCTTGCTTCCACTTAAACAACTCTCTCCATATTGCTGCTGCATATGATGGATAATCTCTGCTGGTTTCACACCTTTTGAATTGAGGAATCGTATCACAGCTTGCATTATTTTCCTTGATGCAAACAGGAAAAGAACTCATTTCACACAGTCTTTTAAACACAATAACAAGTAGCTAACAATGAAACAGTACTTTCAATGAACAGCTGATAGTCGTTAAGAGTTATAGCAGAACAATCAGTGATGCCATACATGTGATTCGGAGGGAAATCAAAATTATTTAAAACGATCTGGAATTACTAAAAGGGAAGATTTGACTCGAAATAGAATGACTGGTACCGGATTGTCTTAAAAAAGTTCGGATTAATAAGTTTGGACGTGCTATGGTGGTAGTATTTGTTGGATTAACACCACCGGCAATAGGGGGTCTGTAACTTGCGATTCAGGAATTGTTTAATTTAGTTTATTATTGTTATTTTACTATTTAACTGAAAATTTCAACAAATGTATAATTATATTTAAGTCGCTATTTTGTTGATAGGTTGTTTATGAGACTATGTGCATAAGGAGTATATGTGTCTATGTCTGAGGAGATAGGTGTGTATATTTGAGGATGGAGGGGTGTAGGTGTGAAGGGAAGGAGTGTGTGCGTATGAGAGAGAGAGGTGTTGAGTTTTAAGTTTCAATGTGTATTAAATTTTCCTAGTTTGGCGTGGATCTTTTCCGTCGTTGCGTAAGCTGTTTGTTATGGAACTGAATAGTTTGCTTGATATTATAGACACATAAATGGAACTTCCGTAGGGACCCATAATCTGGATTGTCTTTAAAGCTCCAGATAAATAAAGTATTTACATAAATATTTTCTATGATTTTTCTTTTGACATGGAATTTAAATTTTAATAAATTATACTATATTATTACTATACTATTTAGCACTAGGGGAAACCTCTGCGTGCTCCACACGCCAACCCTGTTGGAAACTTCTTAAATGACATAATATTTTTATATTTTATTTATAATAAAGGTGTAGGATTACTAATAACCCCAAAGCTAAGATGGTAAATAATGTCAAAAGTTCAAATCAAATTACTTCGTATATTTTATAACATCAGTTATAAAAGAACCAGCAAGGCTCAGGTCTACACTTTACTAAAAATCTAACCTAAAAGTTGAATTACAAATAATTGCTTCAAGGCTTAAAATCAGATGTTTATGGAAATATTAGAGCAGACAGCTATTTTATCTCTTATTTTATTCAGCTATGGTAATAAATGTAAATACATGTGTAGATTCATCAGTCTAGGCCTAACTTAAGATTTTTTCCCACTAAATTTACAAATATTCAAATAAATAAACGGTATCAGGAAACTGACACATACTTTCTCCCTCATTATAGGAACTTAATTTTTTATTTTTAAGAGTAATTTTCCCATAAAAATTAATATAGGTTCCTAATAAACTATAAATTTTAATCAAAATCGTTAGAGCCGTTTTTGAGAAAAGTAGATTTTTCCGTTATTTTAAGGGGTTTTATGGGAAAATTACCCTTAAAAATAAAAAATTCACAGAAATGAAAAAAAGCCTGAAGATACCGTGAATTAGTACCTCCATACCAAATTTCATCAAAATCGGACGACTGGTTTAGGCTCTAGGTCTGATAACATCCACAAAGACACACACACACACACACAGACAACCCCTCCCCCCAGACACACACACACAGACATCACTCCGAAAACCACTTTTTTAGGTTCAGGGGGACCCAAAACGGATATTTCCACCAAAAACTCAAACTCGAAAATTTTGACGAATACAATACTTACTTTCTCCATATACTATGGTATAGGGGGAGAAAGTAAAAACATTTTTATCAAATTGAATTATCGTCTATGTTACTCAGTGATAGTGTAGCTTTTTGTATTAGTAAAACTATTTTTTCAATAGGTTCAGTAGTTCCAGATATTGCCCCCTACATACAAACAAACAAACAAAATTTACCTAATTATAATATTAGTATAGATTTAATCTTTAATAAATAAAGGTCGGGGATTTTTAGTACATTTTACATCTTGTGCTTTTCCCTTATGTCCATGAAGTCCGAATTTATCAATATATCTGGAAAAGCTGTTTCACGGATGTTCCGAAGCCGGAAAAACGAATTTGGGAAAACGAAAAAGTGCTTTGCCCATTTAGAAACATGGAGAGTAAGTACGAGGGCACTAGGGCCGAAAACTCGGATTATTCATAACAGGATCAATACACAAACTACAACAAATTAGAAGGACCCGGACCTTTTCAAGCAAGGTAATTTTCTTTACCCCAACTCCTGGGCTACTTGGACAAAGCACCGTTACTAAACTTTATAATAAATAAATGGGAAACTTGGGTAATGGAGTATTAAATTATTCCGAAACTGGGGAATCACAGTATTTCACTAGGGTATTGAGGAATACAGTTGAATTTTAGTGGTATTAAGTGAATTTAGAGAGATAACACAAAACCAATATTCATACAGATCCTACAGTTGATAGTATTAAAAATTGTATTTTTTAAGTATTTGTCAATTCATATTTTATGAATTACTAAAGTTCTCCGCCCCCTGCTTGCTTCGCTCGTCGAAGCAAATGCAAACAGGTTATTTTATATAAATAGGCCCTTATATTAAATTCTAACATGTCTTATTTATTTTAATTAATATGTAACATAGTGGTTTCTTATTTTAAATTCCTTAATTTATTTAAGGAAAGAATAACAATCAATATTTTTAATACATTTTCACCCCTTAGAAGCACGTGACAACAACATTTTTTATGTATGTTGTAAGAAATAAATGTACAAATTTTCAGCTCACTAACTTTAAGGAACATATATAACTTTTAATATTATTGTTTTAGGGGTTATAATATTTTCACCCCTTAGCAGCACGCGACAAAATGCAAATCTAGTTTACTTTTTCCATGTATCGTGTAAGAAATAAATGTAAAAAATTCCAGCTCTCTAGCTTTAACGAAAGTACAACAATTAATATTTATTGTTTTAGTGGTTGTTTTAACCCTTAAATCAAGATTAATTCTAGCCTATGTTACTCATTGATAGTGTAGCTCTATATTAGTAAAACTATTTTTTCAATCGGTTCAGTAGTTTCAGAGAATATCCTCTACATACAAAGAAATTTTACCTCTTTATAATATTATTAACGATAACACCAAAGCTAAGGTGGTAAATATTATTATATGTTAAAATCAAACTATTTCGTATATTTTATAACAGCAGTTATAATAAAGGTTAAAAGAACCAGCAAGGCTCAGGTCTACACTATTCTAATAGTTAGAAATACAAATAATTGCTTCAAAGTTTGAAATCAGCTGTTAATGGAAATATTGTAGCAAACAGCTGTTTTATCTGTTATTTTATTCAATTGGTTGCTATGGTAATACAATTAATGTAAATACATGTGATGGTTCATCAGTCTAGGCCTAACCTAAGAATTTTTTCCGGTAAAATTTACAAATATTGAGACAAAAAATGTTTTTATCAAAATTAATTGTAGCTTATGCTACTCAGGGATAGTGTAGCTTTTTATTAGTAAAAAAATTTTTTCAATCGGTTCAGTAGTTCAAGAGATTAGCCCCTTCATACAAACAAACAAACAAACCAAAAATGTTTACCTCTTTATAGTATTAGTATGGATTAAATATATTGGTTGGTAACATCATTTCTTATACTGCATTATTATACAGAATTCTAAACTTTCACTGATTTAATGCAAGCCTTTATTTTAACTTTTCTAGAAAACAAAGCGTGTTAAATAAGAAAACTGCGTCACTCAATGCGTCGGAGCCATTCTGCATAGCCTCTTTGCATTTGCTCAGGAAACCGAGACAATTTATTTACACGAGACTATGCAGGGCAAAAATAACACAAATCTGTTTCGTGTATTTAACGTGCTATAATATTCAATAAACGTGAGCCCTAAATGTGTATTAAGCGTCGCAGCTTTATTTAATAGCTGTACATAAATTAAACTTTGATTTAATTCTGGTTGTGAAACGTTTACTTGTAAGTGTCCGGTAATACTGTTATTAACTACATATTTAATAAACTTATTTAATATTTTTTTTGAAAATCGAATCTTTTGAAAAGCAGTGTGCTGTAGGTGGTACAGTTTTATAGTTAACATTTTCTAGTTTAACTAAATTAGATTATAACTGCAACAATACATTTTTTCATACCTTGTATTTTATGTACGGTTTAATTCAAATAGTTTTAATTTTTAACTGAATTTAAAAATCAGTACTAACATATTTAAAGCTTGCAAATTGATTGTTCTATTAATTTTAACGTTTTAAAACAGCTGATCATTAAATCGATAACTTTATTAATATGAATAAATATAGGCCTACAGGAGTTTAACTTTTTAATATGTTACCGCCAGCATTCCTTTTGTTTTAAGTTTTTTCATTCAATACATATATTACACGACACGTGTTTCGGAATTTAGTTCTTCCATCGTCGGGTGGTCAAAACACATTTAAAAACGTTTAACATAATTTATAGAAAACACATATAACACAAACGACACACGCGCACTGTGTTGTGCACACTGTACAGTGTCAACCTAATAACATGTTTGAACTTTATTTGTGCGCGTGTGTCGCTTTATCTGAAATATTTTCTAAAATATATTTCTGAGTACATTTTACTAAAGTAATGGCTATATATAAATATATATATATAAAGGCGAAATTTTCCCATTTTATCCCTTAGATGCAAGTAATTGAAATGCAAATGGCTTTTCTTTTTTATGCCTTATAAATAATTGTACCCAATTTCAGCTATCTAGCTTTATAGATATTAATAGAAATTATTTTATGTATATAGAGGTACTAACTTCAATTTTACCTCAAATAACTTAGTCATAGGTATCAAAAATGAGTTTGGTTCGTTTTTTCTTAGTACCATTTAAGAAATAATTCGACCACGAAGCTGAACCGCTGACGTAAGTCGAGCAAATTCTAAAATTAAGTTTACAGGCCTATGTTTTAGGGTTTGAACCAACAATTTGTGAGATAAGTCTACACACGACGGTCCTGAATAGCTGCCTCTATGTACGACATATATTAGTAGAATTTGTTTGCACCTAAGCCTCCAGCTTCGACTCACGCGCTCCTTCGTTCCACTCGCAGCGAGTTTGCACTTCGACCTGGCGCCCTCGGGTTATGAGCTTCCCTTCGCTCGCAGCGTAAAAACAAGTCCGTCGGCCTCGGATGAGAAGATCCACCCACGTGGCTTTGATCCGGGTACTTTTATGGTATTTTACGTTTAGATCGATTTTCGGGGAACCAAGCGAGATATGAGATCGCATAAAAAAAAACAAATGTGCAGAATAATATCGTATATTTATATTTTTAGAAAAAACTCTAAAAGAATTTATAACTTTTATCGTGTCCGAGCGACGTAGACAACCGACATGTTGCGACGAACCGTACCTATCCCACTCCCCCTTCTCTTACCCATTATAGTATATACTGCTATAATTATTCCCAGCCACAGCTTACTGTTTCTACAAACTATACAAATTACTGTCCTAGTAATTTTTTGGACACCTGGTAGCTCAGCGTCAAAAGTGTGAGTAGGCGACAGTTCTTCATAACCTTTAAGGGCGTTCAGTACAGCCTATAATTTCAATGTTAATTTGTGAAACTTTATGTACCTTTTTCACAGGAACCTCTAGACCTATCATGATTCAACGTTTGGACAATATTATATGGACGTTTATTAACATTAATAGCGCAAAACAAACAAACAAATTAATAGGCCTATGTATTTTAAATATTTTAAAAATAATTAAAAATCGTAATGTTTTAACAAAATAAGTATTTTTTGTTTTCCAAAATTACATGTTTTAAATATCTTGTGCTTAAAATGTGTCGAATGGTGTAAAGTATAACTGTAATTTTAAAAATCTTAACCTGATGAGTGGTTCCTGATAAAAAGGTACATATTATGTGGGAAAAAGTTAAATTTCGGGAAATCACAGATAACGACCATGCATATATATAAATGAGTTCACTAACCTGTTACATAATGGCAGATCAATAAAACAAAATAATAATAAAAAATAAAACAGAAAAGTTTATTTTTGCCGATTTTTGTCACCTGACTCGCCTTAAATACAATTTCAATCTGTTTTATCCTAAAACCATGTTTTTTCAACTTTAGGTACATTTTTCAAAAATTTAAATAAAAAGATGAAATAGATACATTACCTTTTCAAAATTAAATAAAAATAGTTCCCGACATCAGATTTTAATTAATAATTTTTGCATGAAACTTTTCAGAAAATCTCCTACATTAATAAAATATGAAAAAACTTCTGCCCTAGGGCCGTAAAGTCAGCTGTTCGTTTATTCAATTAAAATATGAACGTATATCTCAACAAAATTTCGTTTGAAATAGGCCCATATGGCAAATGATTCATTCAATAGGTATTGCCGACAGACTAGTGGCACACACATAATTCTTATTTTCACCGTTGAAAAGCAACTGAGGTAAAACTGTACTTTCCATAGCTAGCTAGTTTATAACCTCAAAGTTTCATTTTCATGTGTGCTAAATAAATATTCTTTTTTAATTTTATATGGTGTTTATTTTATTGTGTAGTATGGTGAAAAATAGCGTTCGCACCACGGCCGAAAGGGTATTGCAGCTCTCGATCGTTTCAAGTTCTCGACTCCGTCTCGAACTTGAAATACGATCTCAAGCCTGCAAAACCTCATTTTCGGCCCTAGGTGCGAAATATACTATTTTGTATACCTTTTACCACACATAAATAACGATTGTCTCACCTTATCAGGAACGATCCAAAGTTTTTGAAATGAGAAAACAATCTTTGATTAAATAAATTAATTTGCTTTTTTAAATTTCTTATTTAATTTTATATAGGTACACACATATTATTTAATCAAATATATATATACAAGTTCAAATTGATAAATTATTCTCAAGTTTATAATTTATAATCGCTGACAACTTATTAAAATCGAGCTGTTGTGAGAGATAGACTTTCCCTAAAGTGAATTTAATTTTATGCAACTAATATTTCCCCCTAATTATTTAATAAAATGTTACTATGTTAATGCTGTGTACAATATATATATATGTTTCAGAAGGATGCTACGACAATACCTTAGGTGAATTTATTTTGTGTGCGTTCCTGCTAGATGTTCTGGAAGAAGCCACAGGTCCTGCAAAGTCCTGGTTGCTCTCGTCCTTTAAAATTCCCTGGCGTTGCTCGTCTGGTCTCCTCTTAGGGTATTGATATATATAACCCTTTAATAGTAGGTAATTTTATAGATGATCCCTAACGGTGACAACCAAATTTCTGGCTTTCGGTAATTTTAATTAACTCAATACGTATTCCTGTCCACTTTAACTCCACTTTTTTAAGCCACAATAGTTTTGATGATACACCAGCACGTACTAGGTTTACTATTTCCACTGTATATCCAATTTCACGTTCACAAAATATTTGCAAAAATATTACTCAAACAAAAATATTTGAAAAAATATTACAAGTAGATTTCTTCAATTGCGTCTAAGTTAATCACGAATTTATAAATTTCTTATTACGCAGGATGGAGTTTTTTATTCGTCTAACGACGTGAACGCTGACCGTTTGGTTTCTCCCTCTACAGGGTTGAAAATGTGACCAACTGCGCATACCTTTTTCCTTCACTTTTTATTCCTTAAACTGACTGTAGCTTCTATGGTTTTGTAACATATTTTTTTAATTAATTTCCCCGTATTTGGGTTGAGTTGCTCTACTTTTTTATACTTTAAATTTCCAAATTTGGCTTAGTTTAATTATTTAGGTTAATTACTTCTCACGGCGTAAAGTGTCGTCATGTTTGTGGGTGGGGCTTAGATATCTAGATATGAACTCTGTCCGGTGCTGGATGAATCGTGCAATTAATCCAGTCCATTTTTGTTGAGGCAATTTTGACAAATCTACCCTGAAATCTTATAACTTCCTTTCCCATGACTCGATTCTGGAATGGCTCACGTAAACGTCCTCTTGGAGCCTACTGGACCTCGTACAAACTCGACTCGAGATTTTACGATGCCGCAATCTATTTTGACGATTGGTCGCGAATTCTTCTTTTCTCGTACCATGATTTTCCGAGATTTTTGAAGACGGTATCTCGTTGCCTCTAGCTCTTGTTGAGTATTGTCTAGTTTTTGTTTTTGTTTTATGTTGAAAATTGGCAAAGTCACGATGGTTTTAACTGTGTTGTAATTTTTCATTTATGTTAATTAACTTTTTCCCTTATTAAAACTTTTTGTTTATCTCACTATAGCTCTTATAGTTTTTGTATTTATTATCTAGCATCTGCTTCGAAATAAATCAATAGTGAAGTATTTTTAGGCCAATAGAATTTATTTAATTATTTTATTTAAATCGGTTAATACTCCTTAACCCTTTAATCTGACTTTAATGGCATTTGGTAACATTATGTATTTAATTACGATGTTCCTGTGTTATTACTTTAATTTAATTAGATTTCACCTTTACTGCCTTTTAACTATGAAAAAGTTTATAAGAATAACTTTATTAACTCTTCTACCATATTAACTCTTAATTTTTTCAATCTTTCTCTCAATTCCATTTTCCACTGACCTTTTTGTTCTTTTTTTGACTTTAATGAATTTTTTTATAAATGTAAAAAATACAAATTTTTAATATTTACTGCTGCCTTCTTCTGGCTATAATGTTTTACTATAAAAAACTATTAAAATTTGCTGTTTATATTTTCTGTTCGATAACATGTTATGAACTCAATATTATCAAAATATAAATTTTTAATTAATATTTAATTTTCCATTGTTCTCTGTAGAACTGAATAATTCAGCCTATTTTCGCTGGACTCGTCATGCCTTGATTAGGCCTGTCTTATGGGCTTAGATTATTTTGCTTAATTTTTTATATTATATTGAAAATTTAAAATACGCATTGAGCGGAAAATTCAATTCGTCTCAAAGTGTACTAAATTTGGACTAAATCGGACCTAAAATGCAGCCGCTAGATCGCAAACACATATATACACATAAACTCAATATTAAACATATATATACCGTACATAATTTTTAATGACACCCCAAAACGTGTTCTGTGGACCATGACTGGTGCTCATTTACTACTCCCGATCTTAGGTCTTACCATGAGGGTCTCTGTAATAGCTCATCTTTCCTATGGAAACTCGCAAATAAAAATAAACACTATGTATATGGACATGATGGCTAAAGTTATCCTAGCCAAAACATATGTTACCGGCAAAGTACGAAATCCAGGCATTGTATAGAATGCCTAGACATTCTATACAATTACTAGCGGTTTTGGGCAAAGTGTGAAATGGAATAAAAATTACATTAATTTCAGCACTTTGCCTAGGCATTGTATATAGTGACTAGGCATTTTATAGAATGCCTAAAGGGTCAGTGGGCAAAGTATGAAATAGGGAAATATTGTTCAGAACATTGTTTATTATACAATATCAAAGTTGTTTATTATACAAAATACTGTGACTAAACAGTTTAGGTAAGTCCTCTAGTTCTTTTTAGTTCTAATTATATAAAGTGATAATACGACGAAATATTATAATTATACAAATATTATAATCATACTGTTATCGGCAAAGTACTGTGACTAAACAGTTTAGGTAAGTCCTCTAGTTTTTTTTTATTCTAATTATATAAAGTGATAATACGACGAAATATTATAATTATACAAATATTATAATCATACTGTTATCGGAAAAATACTGTGACTAAACAGTTTAGGTAAGTCCTCTAGTTTTTTTTTTTATTCTAATTATATAAAGTGATATTACGACGAAATATTATAATTATATAAATATTATAATCATACTGTTATCGGCAAAGTACTGTAACTAAACAGTTTTGGTAAGTCCTCTAGTTTTATTTTTATTCTAATTATATAAAGTGATAATACGACGAAATATTATAATTGTTAGGGCCGGGAGGGGCGGGGAGAGGGCCGGGAGGGGCGGGGAAGTAAACATGTTGAGACTTGAGACAGTGTTTTCATACTTTGCCTGATGCGCCTGCGGGCATTGTATAGAATGACTAGGCAAAGTATATAATGCGCGATATTTCATACTTTACCTGCCCCGGTTTAGGCATTGTATATAATTCCTAGTCATTCTATATAATGCCTGATTTCGTACTTTGCCGGTAACATATGCAAATAAATTTTTTTATTTAATCTAATCAGTAAAATCTAATCAGTTTTGTAGATAGTTCGTTCAAATGTGGACGGTTTGCAAGTTAATTCTTTTTTTTTTTTGCATACCTTTGATTATAGTTATATTAATGGACAAGGTTTTGAAATAAAAACATTGCATCATATTTAACATAATTTCATCATGTTAGAAGATACATGTTTGCGACTGCCTCACACGCAACCGTTCGATTTGGGACCTCTTTTGCACTTGTAACTGCAGCATTCCTCGTTCCGCGAACACTAAACAAACACACAAAGTCACAAAGTAAATAGATAACTAAACTTAACTAGTAAATATCATGTACATCTTAGTATTTAATAGAGTTAACTATGTTATGTATTAATTAATTATTTGTTTAATTTTAAGTATATAACAGAATCTTACGGGAAATAAGAACACGGAAAAGTTACGCATTGCAATAATTTGGGTGGTTGTGTAACAAACTAAGATATATGTACTAATATTATTATAAAGAGATAAAATTTATTTGTTTTTTTGGGGGGGGGGATAATATCTGGAATTACTGAATCTTTTGAAAAAAATAGTTTTAATAATAAAAACGCTACACTATACCTGAGTAACATAGGCTATAATTAATTTTGATAAAAACGCGTATTATTTTAAAATGTATTAATTCAGTCGGAAAAATTCTTAGGTTAGGCCTAGACTGATGAACCAACACATGTATTTACATTTATTACATTAGCAACCAATTGAATAAAATAACAGATAAAACAGCGCTTTGCTCTAATATTTCCAATAACATCTGATTTTAAACTTTGAAGACATTATTTTTATTTCTAAAATTTAGGTTATTCTTTTACTAAAGTGTAGACCTGAGCCTTGCTGGTTCTTGTAACCTTTATTATAACTGCTGATATAAAATATACGAAATAATTTGATTTGAACATTTAACATTATTTACCATATTAGATTTGGGGTTATTATTAGTCGTACACCTTTATTATAAAGAAAACAAAACATGATTATGTGTATAGAAGGTTCCAACGGGGTTGGCGTGCGCTGTAGGGGTTTCCCCTAGTGTATAATATAATTTCCGTTAGTATCCCCAACTGCGATTTTATAATTGTATTAAAGTAGGAGAGTAACTAATAAATATTATTATTATTACCTAAAGAGAAAACTATTCGATCGATTTCGAACAAATTTGCATCAAACATGTCAATGAGAAGTGTATAGAGCCATGAAAAAAGGTTTTGAAAAATTTTGAAAATCAACTTCCTTTTTGGCAAAAAAAAACAAAAATTAGTTATTAAGTTTTTTTTTCAAATATGCGGGTTTTTTTTGCATATGGTAGGGTACATTTTGCGCTACAAATTAGCCAAATTTCATCAAAATCGTTAGAGCCGTTTTTTTATAAAAAAAACAATAACTAATAAAAAGGGGGTTGTTTTTTCAAAATTTGTCAAAACCTTTTATCGTGCATCAATACAGGCCTAATTGACATGTTTGGTGCAAATTTGTTCGAAATAGATCGAATAGTTTTCTCTCTAGATTTGTATAGTACATACAGACTTACAGACATACACACATACAGACATACATTTTGTAAAAAAAACACTTTTTTGAACTCAGGGGGTCCCAAAACGGATATTTCCACAAAAATCTTTACATCGATTTTTTTTGCGATCACCATACTTTCTCTATACTATATTATAGTGAGAAAGTAAAAGCTGTTGGTTATGAAGAATAATAAACTTATTTGAAGTTGTTTGCTATGGTTGTAATATATAACAACATATGTTTGAATTATAATACAGTAAGCCTTTGTCGTCGATTTTTGTTTGTGTTTGCTTTTATTTTATTAAAACAACATAAAACATCTGTTGGTTGTGAAGGACATTATTAACTGATTTTAAATTTGTCAAATTGGTTGCTATGGTAATGAATGTAAATGCTTACAACGTAATGTGTTGCTAAGCTTTAGATCATAATCAGTTGTTTCATCTGTAACAGGGCTGGGAGGGAACTCCAAATTTTCACTAATTGTACGCTTAAAACTCTAAATTTTAATTATAATTCAACCACGCAGCTGAACCGCTAACGTGAGTAGAGCAAATTTCCAAAATTAAGTTTATAGGACTATGTATTAGGATTTCAACCAACAATTTGGGAAATACTACTATTCACGACGGTGCTGAATAGCTGCAAAATGATTCGCACACCATTTCGCATATTGAGAGTATTTTAAATACAAAAAGCATTGCGTGCTTCGCACGCCAACCCCCGTGTTGGGAGTATTTTCAATGCAGAATGCATTGCGTGCTTCGTACGCCAACCCATTGGTAAAATCCACCACATGACTTTGAACCGGGAACTTTTATGGCATTTTACGTGTTGATCGATTTTGGGGGAACCGAGTGAACTATAAGGTTGCGTAAAAACAAACTGTGCAGAATAACATCTTACATTTGTATTTTTAGAAAAAACTTTAAAAAAAATTCATTCTCGTAGGAAAAATCTAAAAAATAGTTACTTCCGGTCAAAAAACGTGCTTTCGGTTGTTGGATGTTTTTGGCTAACGAACTGTCCGAGCGCCGTAAACAACCAAAATGTGTGCCAAATTTGAACCAAATCGGACAGAAAATACGGCCGCTAGAGTGTGAACACATGTATACAAATATATATATATATGATTTTTAACGACACCCCAAAATGTGTTCTGGGGACCATGATCAATGCTCATTTGCTCACCTTGGGTCTTACCATAAGGGCCACTGCAATAGATCATTTTTCCAATGGAAATTCGCTAATAATGACACTATCATTAGTAAGCATGAGGATCCCTAAAGTGAACTTAGTGCTAATTTACATACACGTGTGCTTTTAATTATTATTATATCATAATAAATATAACTGAATATTGAAACAAGATTTGTGATACGCCAAGATCCTCTGTTAAAACAATTTACGTGCTTTTACAGATCCTCATATACTTTAAATGTAGGCTATATGTAATAAGTTTTTCTCAAACACTCTTCAGCCATTTTAATTACGAAAATACTGCAGTTAAAATTTAAAATTAAAAGCTAGTTTTTTCAGAAGCATTTATATAATTTATTGGAAAACATAACTGATCTAAACTTAAACAATATGCCTAATTCATTATAAGAGTAAGTCGCTACAGTTTAATCACCAATAAAACTTACGGCTTCCAAAGATCGCTTGCACGGTTTTTTCTGCGGGCTCTTCGGATCACAATTGACTTGAGCCATCAAAGAAACAAACACGCATGCGATAAGCAAGATGTAGAAAACCCTGACCATGTTGGATTCAAATTCGATAATAATGCAAAACCTAAAACTTCCCAACGTTACACAGTGTCAGAAATATGCTTTATCAGAAATTAAACGCAAGTGTTTTGTGAAAACAAAGGAACTAACGTAGTGTGGTAATACGTGTACCGTGTAAATATTAATGGGCCATGACAGTTTTAATTGTTTTATTTCACACTTCACAACTTTTATTTGACAAAATCAGTTTCCAATACTTTACAAATAAATTTGAAATAAAACTTTAGAAGTGAATTTAATCGAGCGAATTATTTTAAGAATCAATATTAAATAGATCAATAGTTAGTTGGTTAAGTTTGTATTTACTAAACAATGCACAAATAATCGTTACAAATATACACTATAAAATACATAAACACAAATTAAATGGCCAGAGTCGTCTTAGAGTTAAAAGAAACACCTAATAAATTTACTATATATAATGTCTATACTTGCAAAGATTACTTAGCTTATTTACAATAATAAAAATTAAAGACATAATTCGACCACGCAGCTGAAACGTGATTTGAGCAAATTTCCAAATTTAAGTTTATAGGCCTATGTTTTAGGGTTTCAACCAACAATTTAGGAAATAGGTCTACTCACGACGGTGCGAATTTGTACGAAATATATTAGTATAATTTATTTGCGTCTAAGCCTCCAGCTTCGACTCATGCTTTCATTCATTACACTCGCAGTGCATGCAAACTCGCACCTCGATCTTGTGGCCTTGCGTTATAAGCTTTACCTTCGCTCGCAGCGAAAAAAACTCGCCTGTCGGCCTCGGATGAGAAGATACCTCTAAGGTAAAAAAGGTAAAATCCACCACGTGGCTTTGAAACGGGTACTTTTATGGTATTTTAGGGAAATCAAGCGAGCTATAAGGTCACGTAAATAAACAAAATGTGCAGAATAGTATCCTAGTTTAGCTTCTTGGGAAGAATACGAATTATTTTTTATTGTAAAAGTACTGTCACCCCCATTTCACTCATTAGACGCAACTATTTAAATTGCATATTGTATTATTTCTTTACTGTACAGCACTTAAAATTAATATTTGCCTAATTTCAGCTCTCTACATATGTGGGAAGTTAGTAGAATTCATATTTATTGTTTTTGGGATTGTTATCAAATGTTTACCCCTTAGAAGAATGTGACAATATGTCAATGTGGTTTATTTTGTATATGAATCTGGTAAGAAATAAATTTACAGAATGTCAGCACTCTACGTTTAAGGAAAGTATTATTTACGATTTAGGGGTTGTTTTAACCCTTAAAGGGCAAATATTCTTTCTTAGTGCACTTCTAGCTCCTATGAATAAAACGTGTATTAAATTTCACGGTAATAATTTAATATTTATAGTTTTATTTGTTGTTACTAAATTTTCATCCCTTAGCAGAACGTGACAAAATGTAAAACTGGTTTCTTTTTCATATATGTACCTTGTAAGAAATAAGTGTACAAAATGTCAGCTTTCTAGCTTTGGAAAGTATACAAATGTATAGTTATTGTTTTTTATTGTGTCAACCCTTAATAGCTAAATATTTTAAAATCCTTTCTTTGTGCACCTCTAGTGCCTATGAGCAATATGTGTACCAAATTTCACGTTCCTAGACGGTAATCATTCAATATTTATAGATTAGGAGTTGTTACTAAATTTTCACTCCTTAGCAGAAACTGACAAAATGTAAAACTGGTTTATTTGTTAAATGTATCTTATAAGAAATAAATGTGCAAAATTTCAACTCTCTACATATAAGGAAAGTACGTAACAAAATGGAAAACTGGTTTACTTTTTATATTTTATATGTATCTTGTAAGAAATTAAAAGATTAAAAATTTCAGCTTTCTGGCTTTAAGTAAAGTATAAAAAACTATATTTATTGCTTTAGGGGTTGTTTCAACCCCTACAGTTCAAATATTTTAAAATCCTTTCTTAGTGCACATTTAGTGCCTATGAGCAATATGTGTACCGAATTTCAAGTTCCTAGGTTTTATGGTTTTTGAGATACTGTGGTCATTCAGTGAGTGAGTGGGTTTTGGATTTTATATATTTAGATTTACTGTTTCCATACGTTTAATGTTATTATAATAATGGTGTAAAATTAATTATTATAACATCAAAGCTAAGATGGTAAACAAAGTTAAATATCCGTTCATTGTAAATGCATTTAATAAACATAAAATGTTGGTTCATCAGTCTAGGCATAACCTAAAATTATTGTGTGTATTTTTAATTTATTTTAACTACAACATACATACAATAAATTTAAGTCTACACTTAAAACTACTTTCTAGGCCTAACCTAAAATTATTATATTATGTTGCCGTTAAGGCTGGTAAAATAAATTAAATATACACACAATAAACTTAGGTTAGGCCTAGACTAATGAACCAACATTTTATGTTTGTTGAATGTATTTCAACGCTTGAAAATAATATCTGAATTACGCCGGACGGAAACGATCGTCTCTTAATTTAAATTGATGAACCAAAACACTTGTTTCTTAAATGTATTTACATTCATTGCCATAGCAACAAATCTGATAACACTTTTACATTACATGTATTTTGTATAAAATAATCGTTTAATAGATAGCAAAGAAATAGTAGAAAATAAAATTATTTTGTAAAATTCCAACCATATTACAATTAGGTGTACATAATATTTCTGGAAACGATCAATATGTTTGTTTGATGCAATTTAAAATGTTGTGAAATGCTATTTTTAAATCCTTTTTCTCGTGCAAATTAACTGAACATAATGTTCGAATGATGATTGTTTTGAAACAAAACACCTTTAAGAATATATAATATAATATATAACGGTGTTACGTTATATTACGTTTTGTATTCTTACAATCTAAAGATTTGGAAAGAAAATGGGTTTGGTAAAATAACTTTAAAGAAAAGAAACTCCTAAAACATTATTATCTCACATCACACACGTCTTAACCAAAATAAACATTCATTGATCGAATAACATAGTTTTGAAGAAATCGATCAAAATACTAAACTCAACGAAACCATTACATTTATCCTGCAAATTTAAGTATGGTAGAGTATCTGAATAAAGTGAAAACTCTTAAAAACTGAAATGTCTCACACTTACTTAAACGATTTGATATTTACTTCACTTTAGTTTTTACGATGAATTCAGTTACCCGATGTATAGGTTACCATTTAATGCTAACAATATTCATCAACCTAGCCCTATGCAATCCATAATAACAATATTGCCTAAAGTTTGAACTGTGGAAAAATTAGAACCCTTGAATAAATCATACCAACCTTGCGAAGCTGATCGTTCTCACAGTAATCAATATCTATTAGGTTCAGGATTTGTACAGGAAAATGGAAGTTCTGAAACCTATGTATATGACACCATATCCTTGCTAAAACGTCTATACCTTCATAGAAGTCAATATAATGAACTAAGATAATATTATACGTTTTTCTGATGACTAGAAAATCAGAAAACTTAAAAATATAAAGAAATTACATAAAATTATGTAATGCAAAATTAAATCTATACCTTAGCAATACAAATTATTTCTTATAAATTTAAATTTAAATTTTACTATAAACGTTTATAATATTTAATATATCAGTTAACACATTCAAATTTAAGTGTTCATGTATAACTTTCAGACGTATTATTGTTGAAAAAGAGGTTAGGTGTTTTGTAACGTTTAAATGCTTTACTTTTATTTTATTAATAATATATTAATAAATCGATAAAGAAATTATACCACTAAGTAGAAACCTATAACAATATTAGATTTTACATGATTTGTACGACTGGCATTTCCAGCGACCGTTAAATTTTGTTTGTCTACTACCGTTAAATTTACAGGAATTACAAACCAACATTAAAGCTCTGCAGATTAATCGGTTAAACAATGTGTTGCCTTACTGTTTTTGTTGTAATAAGTTTGGAAATAATAGCTTCAATAGTGTCTGCTTTAAAGAGTGATAAATGCAATAAGGCATTTTGTATGTGAATGTTTTAGTTCTAACTAAAAGCTTGGCTTTTTCATTTTTTCTAATAATAAATTACTTTATCTTGTTGAGTGAATTAATACATTTGATACCTATTTAAAATAAATAATAAACACATGATCATACAACTAAGTAGAAGAATTTTGTGTGTGAAAACATTGTAATCGTTTTTTTACTGTAAAATATTTAATTAGAAAATTGATAAATTGACTTAGTTTTTATTTTAAATTTCTTTTTATATTATCTCGACTAAATAACTACGTACGCTCAATGAAAAGATACTTTGTACAAAGTAATTCAACGCAAATTTCTGTATTTGAAATTAAATCAATTAAGTAATCTACGATTAAAATAGTCATGAATCAAACTTTATTGTCGTTTATAGTAAAATTAAAACTTATTGTGGAAGTGATCTGGTGTCCGGAAAACTTCGTAAAGTATTAATTTACTGTTATGTTAAATTTAAATATTTAATTTTTCTTCTTGATTTGTTTAATCAAAAGCAATATTGTACTTGCTAATTTACTATAACTGGAATACATATTTATATAACAGCTACTGTATATTATATAGTCAAATATTATGTAGTATGTAGGCCTACACTGCAGTAGATTCCACATACAAATATCAAATCAAACGAATTTAAATATCGATTAACCACATGTGGGTATTAAACCAACCTCTATTTTTTTTATTAAATGAATGGTATGTGCGTGGCATAATTTTAACGCCACTTTAACCTATTTAGACATTTAATACTTTTAATACAGCGGTATTTTTACTATCAAAATAAAATATTGCTCCACCATATCACAATTTTATCGGGCATAGCGGCATATATCCACTGATGTTGATATGCAAAAACGCTCTGCCTATATTGAAATAAAGATAACAGACAGATTTAAAACGTGTATCCATTGTGTTTCTCTCTTGCAAAGGGTTAAAGCAGGTGGGTAAACGTTCACAAATTCCAATGAGATATATTTATTATTCAGTTTCCTATTTTTTGTGTAGAATTTATAATTTAAAATTGTTTGTTCCTATAACTAGTAATCGTTTTTACAACGGCTTAAAATGTAGCTAATTGAAATACATGATACTTTTAAGGCATGGAAAGTATTATAAATAAAAAAAGTACAAAACGATGTCCACAAAATCAGTTCGTTTCGTTTTGTTTTATTTCTTTTATGATCAAAATTGCATAATTTGAGCTAGTAAAATGTGTAAAAAGTATTAAAACCAGTAGGTTAAATAAAGTCAGTAGTTATTGTAAATCATACAATTTCCTTTACACAATATTTCTACGTTTAATATTTCTTGAAGTCAATTCATTTATTTCATAAAGTTTAGTTCGTTAAACACATTGAAAAAAATTATAGTTCTTCTACTGCAAACACTAATGTTGCACCTTTAAAATATGTTGCAACTATATTTGCTATACGTTTTTAAATTTGTATATATATTATTTCCATTCATATTTTTAGTTTGTAAATTGTCAATTTATTGCTTAACGAACATGTTTATTAAGCTCGTAATTATGTGTTTTGTTAAAAGTAAACAAAATTCCTCGACGTCTATCATAGCTTGAAAATAATCTATCCTCTGCAAGAATTGAATCAGATGTCTTTTTATTAAGAAAAGAGCGGCAGTTTTGACAACACTGGATACTTTTGAGAGATGAAACTAGTTTAGACGTACGATAAGTTTAATCAGTATTTTGTAATTATAAGTAACTTGCCAGCAAAATTAAGATTACAATTTGTACCTCTAAGTTTAAGTTTGTCTAGAATGCATACAGAGGAAGGGTTTGTGGCAATAGATTAACTTTGAAACTATAAAGTATATGCAAGAACGATTTTGTCCTTACTGCGGATTGCATGTAGGTTTGCACGTCGATCAAAACAGCCAACAATAAACTCGGCCTAGTTCTTTGTGAAAGCCAAGCTCATGCATGTCTGCAGTGTACGCCTTCATTTAACCAACAATTAGGCCTTTATCCAGGGAGTATTAACAGTAAAACAAAATTGTTGATAAATATTGGCTCAGAACAAGGTTTTATATTATTAGTCTGAATTGGTTTAATTACTTTCTAATGCTTATTTTTTTAAAGAATATTGTTGATGACATATTATGTCTACTGGATAAGGTCTCGAGGGTACTAAAACCGACAAAATTGTAGATTTGAAACGTCTGAAAATATATATTTAGTTATAATAAAGCTGTTATGTGGACATTTTAAAATGGAAAACAGTAACAATTTGTCTATTTATACCTTAATACATTTATGTTAAACATGTAAAAGTCTTAAATTTAACTTATACTAATAACGTTTGTTTGAATTAATCGAGGGTTTGTTAAATCTATTGGCCGTTGTGTTGTTATCATTATATATCCTTTATTATAGGCTATATCTATAATGCAATATAGGTAGTGCACTAAACATGTTGGTAATATAGACAATGGTAAATTTCAGATTCATAAACAATGGTAATGCAAATGTACGGAAACTTCTTATTTCAACAAATTTAGCACTTCAATTAATCAACTATCAAATATTATTTACTAGTGGACCCAGCAATGCTTCCCTATTGCTTGATTTAATTTTAAAGGGTAGTAAAGTTATTCCGTTGCATTACATTTATTTAAGTAATCGAATTGCAAAATGGTTTTTATGCCACTTAAGAATATACTACACAAATTTAGATTCATAGTTTCTAAACCTTTATAGATAATACAGTAAACCTTTTTGTTTGCTTTTACATAATCTAAAAAAATGATAGTTGTGAAGAATTCTAAAAAAACCTGATTCTAAATTAGCCAAATTGGTTGCAAATAAACGGGTTCTGGTTCATTGTAGGCCTAACCGAAAATTATGTTCAGTTTTTGATCCAACTCAGCTGTTTTATATACATTATGTAACAACCAATGTTTGAATTGAATTAAAATATAGTAAGCATTTTTAGTTTATTTTACTTTCTCACTATACGTATAGAGAAAGTAAAGTGATCTAAAAAAAAAATCGATGTTGAGATTTTTGTGGAAATGTCCGTTGTGGGACCTCCTGAGTCCAAAAAAATGTTTTTTACAAAATGTCTGTATGTTGTATGTATACAAAGCTAGAGCGAAAACTGTTCTATGAATTTCAAACAAATTTGCACCAGACTGTCAAGTAGGCCTGTATAGATGCACGAAAAACGGCTTTGAAAAGTTTTGAAAAACAACTCCCTTTTTGGCAAAAAAACCCCAAAAAAACCAGTTATTATTTTTTTATAAAAAACGGCTCTAACGATTTTGATAAAATTTGGCTTATTTGTAGCCTTTAATGTAGCTAATAGCTACATTTAGCTAATAATAATAACTGATTTTTGGGGGTTTTTTGGCCATAAAGGGGGTTGTTCTTCAAATTTTTTCAAAACTTTTTTCGTGCATCTGTAAAGCCCTAATTGACTTGTTTGGTGCAAATTAATTCGAAATCGATCGAATAGTTTTCTCTCTAGATAATAATAATAATATTTATTAGTTAATCTCCAACCCCACCTAAAATTATGAAGTCACAGCGAATCTGTTTAATATTTTAGATATGTTTGTGAGAAAGTATGTGCCAGTTCCTGGTATCGTTTTTTGTTTTTGTTTGCGTTAAATTGCTCAATCTAACCTAAAAATGCTGTTAGTTTTAAATAATAATAAACTGATTATAAATGCTAAGTAAAGTTGCTATGGTAATGCATGTAAATACATTCAAATATCACAGCTATGTTAGTTCTTCAGTCTTGGCCTAATCTACAATTATTTTGTGTGTTTAATTTTGTTTATGTATTTTGTTTACATTTTAATAGATATTCTGCTATTCCTGGCGGAGACAAATCCAACAAATCAAAGATTATAAAATTTGATTCAGCCGTTCTTGAGTTATACGTGGTGTAACAAACCTGACTTTGTTTTATATATATGTATATATATATATATGTATATATATTTATAGATTATATGTTTCATTGTTGTATATTCCGAATGTTATTATATTCCAGTACATGAGTAAACTAATAGCTTTGTTCAGTAGACACATGCAATTACTTACATTAACTAAGTTAGGCTAGGTGGTTATTATTATTATATATTTATTTACTACCATTTAAATCTATTTTTAAACTTTAGATTTTTTAAATTGAACATTTTCTAGAGAAGACATAACATAAAACTGAATAAGCCACTATACAAATTGAGACTAGTTGACTGTTGGATAATGAACCAGGAATATTAGAAGTCAGATCGTACTGGTGAAAGTGATCGAAAAAGTATAAACGAAAAATAATAGTAAAGAAGTATAACTTTGTAAAAGAGGATGGAAAATAAGAACGAACTATTAATTTTGTATATAGTAAGTTAACGAATTTAGCTTATTAACAACACAGAAGTAGAATTTTAAACAACAGTTTACACCAACGTTTGAAATTAAATCAACAGGCTGTTATCAGTTGACCGAATACCTTCCCTTCCACTACCACTTACGCTTGTCTGACTAGCTGCATCACCTGACCTCGGCTGGTCCTAGAATCAGTCCTGATCCAACCACTGCTTTCTCTACTATACGCTACCCAGACATATTAAATAATTATCACTGAACTTTGATTTGATTATTCTTCTCTTGAAGCTTGGTTTTCCGACTAAGTCTTCAAAACTTTCTTTGCCTATTTGGCTTTACCCAAGATATTAACCTTTTGTAGGATTGTTGGTTTTTCAATTAAAGTTTTTTGAAAATATAGCTGATTTTTAAGCTTCTTATATTTTTTATCACACAATTTTCAGAATTTAAGACACATTGTTATTATTAGTTATTGTTTAGTTATTAGTTTTGCTGACTTAATTTTTCTCAAAATTCTTAAATTTATAATTTAAAAATATCGGTGTTAGACATGGTGTCCGACGATTTGTACATGTCTTCAGTAGATCCTTCTCAGTAATTCTCGGAAACCGAGAAAAGTTGTAAAGAAGCATTGACTCATTAAGGGAAGACATAGCCTGGAAGACAGACGGGTGCTTGAAGGGTAAGAACTCGGGTTAAGGTGCGTCACTAGGGACAATAATCAGTGTAAGTGATAACGTGTCATTTAATGCTATTAAAAATGCGAAAGGTATAGTTCACTCAACATTTAGCAACGTGTCGAGTACTGGGTCTCCTGGAAACTGATGGACATTCACTGAGCCCTACTCTGGAAGAAGCTTCAATCTCCGACTCTTCGCAAAAGATCCGCGAGATGTTTGTCAACATGGCAACCTGTGACGTATGGTGGAAGATCTCGTCAGCCTAATTCACCAAGTATACCCCGGTATTAGTAAAAAGTGAGGTGATTCTGTTTCTTGACTAAATGAGAGGACTATTCCCACACCAACCAAAAACTCGGCGAATTGTTTACAAAATAACTTATTGGAGCAGCTGCCAATTGAAGACATGAAGTATAAGTTTTTAGACTAAGTGAAGAGGATTGAGGATGCTGTACACTACCATGTGGAGTTCGTGCACACCTTAAATCTACCAGGACTAACACCTCATGTTCTCTTGCTCAAGACGGGAGCTACAATAATAATGTTGCGTAATCCAAAACAGTGCAACGGGTCGAGGCTGCAGTTAAAAGATCTGTTCAGGTAGGCATGTCATTAAAGTCACAATTTCGTTTGCCATGGAGATACGTTGTCATCTCCTTTATTTCTCTCAACCCTACAGCCTGCCAATGTCAAATCAAACGTGTGCAGTTGTAAATTTGAGTTTTCTGCGCCACGACTATCAACAAGGTACAGAGTTTGAAATTAGCTTTCGTAGATTTTAGGAGAGACTGTTTCTTCCACGGCCAGTTGTGCGTGGAGTGCTTCTGTGTCAGTACCCCTGATATGTTGGTAATCCTGATAATGTTGGTAAGGACGAGAGGAAAAGCAAGAATTTTGCTTTCAGGGAGGTCCTGAGCACTAAAATAAAGAGGGGAAATCTGAGAGATTTAGTAGCAAGTCAATATCTTGGACACTTAAATCAACATTCCAGTGGTTGTGGTTGGCTTAACTGAAAATATAATACAAATCATTATTATTGGTCAGTTTACTTAGTGGAATATATCCCATTCCAGTTCAATCCG
>JAGFPH010000069.1:326125-350419 GCA_018207615.1 Philaenus spumarius
GTACACAGCAATTGGTTATACAGGATAACACAAATATGTACATAGCAATGGGTTATAAAGGATAATAACACATATATGTACGTATCAATCGGTTATAAAGGATAATAACACAAATATGTACATAGCAATCGGTTATACAGGATAATAATACAAATATGTAAATAACAATCGGTTATACAGGATAATAACACAAATAAAGCAAACAGGGTTATAAAGCAAACAGGGTTGAAGGACTTACTAGATCGTTCAAAAATAAATGTATTAATAATAATCCATGTGTAATCTTTGTATTTTTATGGTTTTTGTTAGTATTGATGCTTACGGAACAAAACCAGTTGTTAAACTATGTAATAGATAAACGCGAAACTTAATAATTATTAGTGTACTAACACACTAAAACTGAGTTATCAGAGTGGAATAAAGTTTAATTATCAGTGCTACACAGGGATTTTAGATCGATATAACAATCCTATAATTAACTAAAAAAAAAATAAAGTTTATTTGAATTATATATAACAGGTTAAATAATAATTTTAAAACTAATAAATAATTTGTTTTTTTAACGTAATGTTTTCTGCACTTGATAATATAAATTATCCCAGTCTTGGTGTTATTCATATAATGAAAGTTTTACTTTTAACTAGTTTTAGAAAACAATGTGTGTTAAATAAGAAGACTACTTGACTCACTGCGTCAGGTGGTTCTGCATAACCTATTTGCATTGCCTCAGGAAACCGAGACAATATTTAAGATTTTTTAAATTAATTCACTATTGTTCAAATGGTCCTATTAATTTCCCTTTCCTGCTACTGGGTTTTACTAGTTTCGACACAACCTATGCCATTGACGAAGACGAAAATTCTAGAATATAATAATCGCTTAACACAAAGGACCACACAACTCATAAAAGTATAAACACGTAATGTTCACCATTAAAGGGTCTTTAAATAATTTAAAATGGGACATAGCTTTCCACACAAGTACTTTCTGGTAGTCTCAAACGCAAACTGAACTGGAAAGAAACTGATAGCCTATCATTGCACTGCATGGTTGGTTTCATAACATGCAGGTGTATTTAAATTTAATATAATATCGAATATAGCGTTATATTTAAACTGTACCAGATCATGAAGTATGCCACGAGGTTGTGTTTTTATGGCTTTGTAAATGTGGAACTGTTCCAGCATGTCCAATTGTTTGCCTTTGGCGCATTTCCTTAGAATCCCCATGTCATTGTTTATACCTTTGGTCAAATGATTTGAGTTCAATTAAGTGTTCAGCATACGTGGACGTTTGGTTAAGAGTACGTTTGGGTAAATGATCTCTGTACCTACCTTCTGCTTGACCGCTGGTTGTGTCGAAACTAGTAAGACCCAGTAGCAGTAAAGAGAAACCATTTGATGGTTAGTAAATTAATTAAACAATTTTACAATAATGTTCCAGGAAGTAGGAGTCAAAGAAGTTAATAATATTTACGAGTCTTATAGCAATAAGAGTTTTGGATATACAATGCAACGATAACTTTTAACATTTAAATTGGCGTAGTAATAATTGAAATTGGTTCCTAAAAGTGTACCGAGTGGAATCATTTACCTTTGGAAATGTTTCTTGTAGCATTTACTTGTTTGTAAATCCCCAGTAAATAATTTACTATTATAAGATACGTATTTAACAACCTTCCTGAAAATATTTTAATTTGAAAATCATAATATTTTGAAACATTGTTTTGGAAAATTGTTAACATCGTTTGTCCTAAAGAGACTTACTACTTTAGTTCTATCAGATAATTTAAAAGGTTTAAGATGCAGCAGTTATTTTGGTTTTAAACTTACTCCATATAGGTAACCAAACAGGTGTTTAAACAAAAGCATTTAAGCTATATATAACCTACACGTCAATGTATAATTAATTTAAAGTAGAAATTGACTCATTGAAGTGTTAAACGCCTGTACATAAACACCTAAAGTAAGCAAACTAAACTACTAAATCATATGTTACTTTTATGTGAGCTTAAAATAGGAATGAAAGTTTTACATTTTCAATAATTATAGTTTATCTACACATTATGATATATGTAACACATAACTAAACCTATTGTGTTTTATTTTGTGACCTAATATCACATTTATAAATAATTAAAAGTAACTGACAAATAAAATAGAATTAATTATTTTGTTATGAAAACCAAATTCTAAACAATTAAACCTTAACATTTTATTTTCTACAATAATTGGGTTTGAATCAGACTTTGAAGTAACTTTTTGTTTAAACATTTTCAACCGCTTTAATTAAGTTTAGATTAGTGATTAAAGTAGTGAATTCTTTTCAAACTAAAGTTTAAAGTAATGATGGGCTCAGTGAAACATTAAGACTATATTTAAAACGGAAAGTATATCATTCACAATTCTTTAAAAACCCACGATCATTACCAACTCCTATAAAAGCGAGTGGACGTCCATACGTACGTACGTGAGTAACAATATAATATAACAGCTGATTTCACCAATCATCTGTAACAATAAAACAAAATCTAGCGTAGATTATACTTTGGTTTTATATTTACAACTTTAATCAATGTAAGTCTTGTGAAGTTGATTTTCTTAAAATATGAGTTAAAGAACTAATAAAGGCTATAATAAGTTATAAGACTTGATTTGAGGTTATATAAATAAATATAAATACAACCTTTAATGATCTATATATTAATAGGCAAGCACAAAACTTGTCGTCCTTTTTTCTCAGCTTGTGTGCATCGTATGAGAAATTCGCGCATACCGTTAGAAATTCCTGTAGATGAGCAGAATCCCATTATAATTTACATCGGGCCTCAGGGATACGCCCCAGTGGCCCTCAAAGTTTCAATGTTAATCTTATGGAAGGTCAATCTTAAGGAAGAAGAAGAAAGATTTCTTTTGATTTTATCATTGGCACAAAAACAGCTGCTCGTATGAAAAGCTTAAAACAGCTGATTTTGATCAACAGCTGATTTTGATCAACAACTGATTTGGATCAAAAACTGAATATAATTTTAGGTTAGATAAATCAAGCAATAGCAATAGCGAAGCATTGCCGGGTCTACTAGTCAATATAAATATTCATGTTTACAAGTTTAAAGAAGAGAACCTATTCGTTAAACTTCGGAAACATTCGTACATCTTCGTATAACATATTGGAAGATTAATTCTTATACTGTATTCAGTTATTAATTTCTTCATTATAATATTAATGACTTCTAAATCATTTGATCTAGCAATATGAAGTTAGAAAGCAATTAAAAGATAATATTTGAATTTATATTAAAATATAAAATAATGAATATAAATACCAAATTTTAACAAATAGGCCTACAGTTTTACAATCCTTATAAATTATATTGCACACATTTACCGAGTTAAAAATCACCGTAGGCCTAGATAAAGTATGTTGTTGTTAAATTGTATTTTTTTTTAAATTATTTATTTCTGATGTGTATCTAATTAATCTGCCTGTGATTTTTACGGGGGCTTACCAGTCATTGAGATCAAATTGACAGGGATAAAAGGTTATAGTTTCAACAGAAGTCTTATTGATGACTCGTGAAATTTGCATTGCTTCAGCAAATTGTAATTCAGAGGGAAGGCGGCTACAACATCTAGTAGACAATAATGTTTGTTAATAATTAATGTTTTATATTAATAAACGTATTTGCAGCTGTACACATTTGATTATCAGTGTAAATACACATAAGAATTGGACCATCCTTCGCCTCTCAGATTATTTTATATAAATGATGTTTAGGAATTAAAATCTCAATTGCTGTAGTAGGATAAGCAGTCATTAATAAACCTGATTTATTGTTTAGATTAAATACAATCTGTAGTTAAATTATTATTACATGTTGCAATAATTCACGACTAAGTTTATAACTTAAGATCATTATAGTAGTGATAATATAAACAAATGGTCAACTAACTAAAACTATGTAATTAAGATTACCAACTGTCCAAAAAGGCACTAAAATATGTAATATTGCATATTATAAATTGTTTAAAAAATAATCTGATCGGCTTGTCACTTTAGATGAATCTTGCATATTGGGCCTGGCACTAAAAGGGTTAATGGCTAAAACTCAAATTTTTAAACTGCTGATTATACTGGGTGATAAAGAACTATAATGTAATGCCTCGGTAGCTCATTCTATAGCTAAAAATAAGAACAATTATTTTGTAAAAACACAAAATGGCGGAAATCTGGGCCAATGTTTATATGAAATTTTGTTCTTATTTTTAGCTATAGAATGCGCTACCGAGACATTGCCGAATAGTTCTGAGTTATCCTGTATTACCACAAAATATTTTCTTGGTTGCATTAAGTATGCCATCATAAATTACTCGATATGCAAAACTTATATTTCATTGTAAATAAAACGTTTTGATATATATATATTTTAGCAAGCTATTTTCCAAGGAGGCTTTCTTCGATATGCTAAGCCATTCAATGTGAATTATGTTACAAAGTAGTTTCTTACTTAACCGATTTATGATAAATGAAAATTACTTTTAACCACAGGCAGTTAACAAGGCTCGAACTAGTAAAGTGTCATGACGTTATCAACTTGTTTTATTTAACATGTACAAAACGTCAAATGTCTCTTAGTATAGGACTATTAACAGTTAATATCAATAAAACATTCATAATAATTAATTAATTGATAATATTAATTTCGATGCATTTATTGTGGCATTGTCGTGACGTTGACTTTTTATCTTTTTAAAACAAGAATATCACAGCTGGAGATTAAAACAAATTATAAACTGCAATGGGGATTTTATTTTCTACTTTAGAAAGGAAATATTATTTATATTTAGTAACTACTATTTTTGCAACAACATTATTGGCTACACATATTTATAATTAGGAAACAACAATCCAAACTTGTAGTTAGCATGCAATCGCGTGCTCTCAGTAACCTGTACAGATTTTCAAATAATAATATTTTAAATAATTGCTTTAAACAAACAACAACAACACAGCATACATACAAACTTCTACGAATGGAACGGTGTGAGCTACGCCATGATTGTATACTATAATACTCGCACGCCAATTTATAACTTAATTGGTATAATTACGGTTTCCTGTTTAATTTCTTTGGTTTGGATATAATCGGTATTCATTTTGTGTGATTGTATTTACTGTTAGACGATGCTAGTATATGCCATATATGCTTCTTTAATATACGATTCCATTTTTATATTAAATTACTAATAAAGCTACATAGCTTTAAGGTAAACAGTTCAATATAGTTTGTATAATAATATATTGATCAGTCCAATAGGACCCAGTAGTTTTAAATAAGCTACTGGAAAATAACATGTTACAGGAAATTAAGTTATTATTCAATTCCTATTTTATAATTAATTGTCATAATAAATTAAAACTGAATTAGCTTAATAAACTATGTGTGGGCATAAGAGTGGTACGCACCCTTGTGCAATCATCATTTAAACTTTTGCAAGTAAACCTTATTTTAAATTTCCGCTGTAATTATTTTGAGAAAATATAATCGCTACTTCATACTTCTAGAATGCTCCTATTGAAATAAAAATATAGTGCTCCCTATGTTTCATTAAGAAGATTTACTGCACTGTAATTGCTACAACTAAAGTCTAATTAGTAGACTATGGTGGCCCACAGGGAATTGCTGTGTTCCCTTCACAAAAATTAAATATGATACAACAAATAAAATTTTAATTGATATAAATAGCCCCAACTAACTAACTACAAATTATAATTTTGTCATTTGTGTTATTTAATGTCACTTCGTTACAATAAATCAAGAACGGCTTGCGGTAAGAGTTGACAAATATAAAATGTAACGCGTAACGAAAACCCGTTATCGAATTGGTTGCTATGGTAATGAATGTAAATAAATTAGAAACATGTGTTATGGTTCATCAATTTAAGTTAGGAGACATTCGATTCCGTCGGATATTTTCGTCAAGCGCTGGTATTAACAATTAAAAGTGAGTTAAATTATCTGACTAATTGAAATTTTGTAATGTAGATTTAAGAAATATAAAGTATGTGTAATACAATCTTAGAAATGTAAGTTAGTATAATTTTATATTTTTATAGAAGTATTACTGTTTCTACACGTTTAATGTTATTATAATAAAGAATAATTAATGTAGAATTATTTATAATTTCAAAACTAAGAATTTAAACACAGTTAAATGTCCGTTCATTGTAAATAAATTCAATAAAAATAAAATATTGGTTCATCAGTCTAGACCTAAACTAAATTTAAATTATTTAGGATTTGAAGAAAATGCGTGATGAACTTCGTTTCTGACGGGGATCCCACGACCGCACACATTTTATTGTAATTTTGTAGCTTTCCTTTTGTTTGAATGCTGTCTTACCACAACTGTTTTATTGAAAACTTACTTTGTATTTATACAGTGCTAACTTTGTTTAAGTAAAGGTGTACATTGCTCAGACTATCAAATGTAAGTTTATGGATCGTTTAATGCTGGGATATTACCCCCACAGTTTTATAAAGTAGGCTACATCTATAATCTAACTGTAAAATATGAAACCAATCAACTAACACCGCATTGCGCATCAAACTGCCAGATTTCGTTAGCAAGGGTAAGTTTAATCTTCACACCAGTTATAAACTTAGCGTGTTCGGAGAGAATCGATTTTAACCTAAATTTATTAAATATATACCTCACATGTGTGAACTGGTTCAAATAAATGCCATGTAGTATTTAGCAAGTAAACTAAGTTATACACTTGAAATAATTCTGAATACATCTATTGTATTAATGACACATACAAAATGTGCAGAGTATTTGGATATAAAAAATGTAATACTAACAAAATAGAATCTATCTTAAATGTTCTTCATAAAATTAAAAGAACAATCATATACAACTCTGAACTCATAAGTACTCTAGATGAAATGCACATACAAAATGTTTTTAAACAATTTAGTATTACTGGTAATATACTACTTAATAAAATTAGGGAAAAAAACAATCAGATTGTAGGATTCATAAAAACTCTAAAATGAGCTGGTAAATATATTATTATGATTTTAGTGTTTTTGATATTACTAATTTTTCAATGTTCTTTTTAAATAGTTTATTATTTAAAATTGAGGTTTTTGGGGAAAACAGTCATAAACTAAATAATTAACAACAGCTGTTAACATAATAATGGAGTAATAAAATATTTCTAAACCTAGTTTTCTCAGTGTAGGAAATTTGAACTAATGATGGTTTAATATAAATTAAGGACAACAGTAATGTGAACTATATGTTTGTTAAAATTAAAAAATTAAGTTAAAAATATCACATAATACTTTAAAAAAATTAATAAATATTCACAAATAAAAGAACCCCTAGAATTGAATGATGCGCCGAAAATAAATCTTAAATTACTTAGTGATTCTACTTTTAAAAAACGTTTTTGCTGTAGATTAAAGCACAAGAAGCATTAAAAGGTCTAAACCTGACTCAACAAGAACGGAAACTAAATAAATAGTGGTAACAACAACTCGGCAAATCTGGATAAACCCAGTGGGCAAAGGACCTGTAATACAAATATCAGTCTGAAATGACACAGATAAAGATTGACATAAATTATTATTTGTGACAATTTCTGTACATGGCTACAAGGAAATAATTAAAAACTCACCATATCTCTACGACTAAAAAGCTCTTTCAATTAAGGGGTCAATCAAAAGGTATTTACATTAGACAATTTTGAGTTGCCCCCAAAACCCCCCATTTTTGCGGGTTCTCAAAATTTTTAATATTACCAAAAGAGACCACTTCTTCATTTAATATCATTTCTCCAAGAGTCGTTTCAGTTTTTAAGTAACTGAAGGTGAAATTAAAACTCCAAAAGTCTTAGACGCCAGGTTTAAAGAATGAGTTGTATTCAAAACTTTAACAGACTGCCATTTTGGATAGAAACATGTTAGAGATCTCCAACCTCCACCATTCACTTATTTTTTTAAAGAACTTTAAAAGCAGGGGTCACTCAAAAGGGGTTTACATTTGAACATTTTGAGTTGCCCCCAAAATCCCCCCATTTTTGGGGACTCTCAAAATTTCCGATAACGTCAAAAGATACTTTGGGTTAAGCTAGTATCGTTCCTCAAAAGCTATTTGTTTGTTTTAACAAGCAAAAATATTAAAGAGGGGGGACGAACTTTTTTTACATACTGTATAAACATAATTCATGACCCGTGTGGTACTTATCTAAGACACTTGACACCCATAAATGTTACCGGATATAAAATGCTGAACAAATTAAGAGTTTTTTGAAAAAAAAAACATTGTTGTCACAGACCGAAAGAATGGTGTGATTGATTCACTGTATTAAAATTAAATTTCAGCACCATTGTAATGGTTTATTTGTCTGCTTCATTTCAATGAGCTGCTTTAAAGATATAATTTTCATAGGGGGAGGGGAGTAGTAATAGGTACAGTATAGCGAGACAAACAAACAAACCAAAGGTCACGGTCCAAAGGTCAACCTGGGAATAGCGTTAATTTTTGGCTTCTTATGTAAACACAGATAAGATAAGTAAACAAAGATAAGGATTAAGTAAACAAAGATAAAGATTAAGTAAACAGTCTAAAGGTCATAGATAATAAATAGGGCTAATTTTTGACTCCTTATGTAAACAAAGATAAAGTAAGTAAATAATTAGTCTGTCGCTCAAAGTTCAACCGGAGTTTGGTCCAGTATGTCAACAAAGAAAAGATAAGATAAGTAAACAAAGATAAGAAATAATTCTAACTTTTGGCTTCTTGTGTCAACAAAGATAAGATAAGTAAATAATTAGTCTATCGTTCAAAGTTCAACCGCAGTCTGGTCCAGTGTGTCAATAAATCAAAGTAAATAAGAGATTAATTTATGTAAATAATTAGTATAATGATCAAAGTTTAACAGTTTGGTCCAATGAGTAATTTAGGTCAACGACTTAGTGAATCATCTAGTTAATTTCCATTCGAACAATGTTCAATTCGTTATCTATTAGTCACTCAGTACTTTTCCACCCGGGGTTTACGCTGGTATGTTAAATTATTCGATAACTTTAAATTAGTCATTCAGTACTAATTCAGTCATCCACCACCGGTTTTACGTGCGATTTTTAAATTATAAAATATAAAGAATGTTTAAAGTACATCAGTCGCAATAATGGAACCTATGTTTAATCATCAATTCTCATGTGTTGTAGCCGGTCCATCCGGATGCGGAAAATCGCAATTTGTAATAAACTTTCTAAAACATATGCCTTTGATATGTAATGTCGAGTTTAAAAATATATATTGGCACTATGCTGTGTGGCAGCCGTCTTATAATATTAATAACATTCCAATTATTTTTCAAGAAGGTTTACCGGACATGAATTCCGTGGACCCGAAAACACCTAACCTAATAATAATAGACGATTTAATGCGCGAATCAAATAGTAGCGTTGTAGATATTTTTACAAAAGGTTGTCACCATAGAAATATTAGTGTATTTTTCATTACTCAAAATCTATTTCATCAAGGCAAAGGACAAAGAGATATTTCTCTCAACGCTCATTATATAGTTTATTTCAAAAACCCGCGTGATAAAAGTCAAATAAGACATTTGTCCCAACAAGTATACCCTGAAAACCCAAAATTTATACAAGATGCTTACATTGATGCAACTAAACAACCTCACGGGTACCTTTTGTTTGATATGAAACAATCCACACACGAAGATTTGAGAATAAGGACTTGTATTTTTCCAACTGATAAATATAATTATGCATATGTTCCAAAAAAAGAAATAAATATTAATACAATTGTGTATTAGACATCATTTAGACACCATGTCTCGTACAGTGTTAAGCAATGCGGAGTTACTCCGTACATTATTAAAGATGAAACCACTTAGAAGAAAACATTTTTTGAAATCGGCCGATTATAATTTAATTCAATCGATCTGCGAGTGCGCTCACAATACGTTAAAAGGAAATGTTCCCTTATCAAAACCTCAGAAGTGTAAATTATCCCGATATAAGCACATCCTTAGAAAGCTTGCAAAGAGCGGTAAAGTTGGAAGAAAAAGAAGAATATAATAATACAAAAAGGAGGTACTTTATTCCCGTTATTAATCGGTCCTATTCTGAGTACAGTACTACAGCATTTATTAAATTAAAATAAAGCACGCTAAGAAAATGGTTCTACTACCCCAGGATTTTGTACAACAAATGCATGAAAATGAAAGTGCGAGTGTTATGAGTGAATTAGATAAAGAAATGAAAGACATATTAAATAATTCTAATTTTAACGATCGGGAAAAATGGTTAAAATATCAACACGTTTTACAGCGTTATCTCCATTTCGCTGAACAGCAGAGGAAACCTATAGAACTAACAATACATGAAAATAGTAGTTATAAAGAAAACGAAGAAAAAGAATATACGGACTCTAACCAAAATGAAATTTTAGAATCAATTCCTAAATCATTTCGAAAAAATGGTGAGAACCTTTTAAACCGATTATCGCAAGACAAATCTATCAAATGGGATTCGTTAGGTACCGTTACTATTGACAATATTCGGATTCCGGGTTCAAATATAGTCGACCTTTTTAACGATGTATTAAGACATAGAAAGACGACAAATCCTCCATGATGGAATCAATTTATAGTTGCGTTAAAAAGAAATAATGTCCCCAGAAGTTATATAGGAAATCCTAAACTTAGAGATTATCTGGATAAAGAAGTTATAAAAGAAACGGGCGCTAGAAAACGTGATCCAATGTTTTATAGACCACCCACTAGGCAACCTGTAACACCAGAAAAAAGTACACCAAAAACTATTAGACAATCTCTGTCGCCGCGTAGTGTACCGTTAAAGTGGGATAAACTTTAAAATGGACAAAAAACTAAACAAAATTTATTACAACGCTTCACATCCTGCCGGATATTCGGGAGCTAATGTATTGATAAAGACTTTGAAACATAAGTACAAAACAAACAAAATTAAAGAATGGCTTCAATCACAAGATACATATACTCTCCATAAACAAGTGCGAAAAAAATTTCCTAGAAATAAATATATTGTCAACAACAAAGATCAGTTGTGGCAAGCCGACTTAAACGATATGCGTGGAATAGCAAAATATAATGATGGCACAAATTACATACTAACAGTTATTGATTTATTTAGTAAGTACGCCTTTGCATTTTCGTTAAAAAATAAAACTGGCACCTCAGTTAAGGAAGCGTTTGAATATATTTTTAAATATTCCAACAGAAAACCAAAATGTATCCAAACAGATAAGGGAACGGAATTTACTTCGCAATTAGTACGAAAATATTTTCAAGACAATGATATAATCTATTCTACAACAAGGAATCCCGATGTAAAAGCTGCGGTTGTTGAACGTTTTAATAGAACTCTAAAGAGTAGAATGTGGCGTTATCTAACTTTTAAAAACACTTATAGATACATCGATGTACTCACAGATTTAATGAAAGCTTATAACAATGCTGTACATTCTACAATAAAAATGGCACCTGCAGATGTAAAGGACTCCAATATTCTAACAGTTTGGAAAAATATTTACAATAAACCGCAAATTGCTTCTAAACCAAAATTCAAAACGGGAGACATTGTCAGAATTGTTATGGAAAAAGGACCATTTGAAAAAGGTTACAAAACTAAATGGAGTGAAGAAGTATTTACAATTACCAAAGTTATAAAACGCGCACTTCCCGTTTACGAAATAAAAGATTTAAAAGGTGAACCAATAGAAGGATCGTTTTACGAATTTGAATTACAAAAAGTTATACTTGAAAAAGAAAAAATTTACAAAATAGATAAAATAATTGACAGGAAAGGAAAAGGTCGTAGTATGAAAGTACTCGTTAAGTGGAAAGGTTATCCGTCATCTTTCAATACTTGGATTTCAGCATCAGCTCTTGTAAATTTAGAAAAATGAATGGCTCGTTTTATTTAACTCTACCGAGTAACAGTTCAATGACATATTTTTCGACAAATACTACAACTAAATATTCCACCCAGATTCCAAAACAAATAAATTTGAAAGCCGAATGGGAAGTTGGACTTGTAGAGATGCATTACCCTTGTACATTCCTTACAGTCAAAGAAGGAGATAATCATATTTTTATATATACACACGATGAGAAAACAGACACACACGACTTGAAATTTACAAAGTTAGAAACTGGTACATATGAAACAGAAGAAAAATTAATACAATCTCTAAATAAAAACTCTGTTGTAGAAAAATATTTAAGATTTGTATATTTTCATAAATCACGTTATGTTACCATAAATCCGTTAAAAACAGAAGTCAACAATTTAGAACTTTCACCTAAATATGCACTTCAATTAGGATTTGACCCTACAAATACCGATAATTATTTAAACAGAAGTCCTGTAAGACCGTGCAATATCCAACTAGGTATTCCATCACAAATGTATGTTTATTGCGACGTTATCGAGCCTCAATTTATCGGTGACGTAGTAGCACCGTTACTGAGAATAATAAATATCGATACTTCTAATTACAGTTATGGAACATGTAAAACTATAATGTTTCCCAAGATACATTACGTTCCTGTTATGCGTACGTGCTTTGAAAATATAGAAATAGATATAAGAGATGAATTTGGAAAATCGATACCATTCACGTTTGGAACTTCGTGTGTTAAACTACATTTTAAACAGAAACACAATGAAACGAATTAATTTAGAAGATCCCTACCTATCGTATTATAAAAATCAACTAGGGACAGGTATAAGTGTTGTGTATAGTGGCTCGTCATATCAAAAGGGGCACGGGATTGGTAATTTCCTAGGAGGACTATTTCGAGTTGTTACGCCATTGATTAAATCAGAAGTTAAAGCTTTAGGAAAAGAAGCGTTTACATCGGGAATAGGAATGTTGGCTGACATTGCGCATACAGGGGACCCTAAAGACGCTTTCCAGTCTCGAATGAAGGAGTTTACAGGGAATTTGAAAAGGAAGGCTGATGTGAAAATAGATTCTCTTATGTCCGGTGGTGGATATAAAACAAAACGCAAAGCTATAACGATTCAGTCACTCAATAAACTTTTTAGGAAGCAGACTTCAAAGAAGAAAAGGAAGATTGTTAGAAAAACTAAATCTAAAAAAGTTAAAGGGCAACAGCAAAAAGATAAAAGGAGACAGAAAAAATTAATATTAACAAAATCAGATATTTTTAATTAATTATGGCGTTTTTACATAATCAATCATGCGAGTGTGTAAAATCCGAACTCGATTTATTTTCGCTACCACCCACACAAACTAGTATAGAAAGCGGAGAATGGATACAATACAAACCATTATCCTCTCTTACAGATGATGCACCGATAGAATTTGTAGTCCCCGGTCAGGGAGACGAATACATAGATTTATCACATACCATGCTCAACATAAAAGTAAATATTGTTAAGTCAGATGGAACAAATTTAGAGTCAACAGATAAAGTAGGACCCATAAATAATTGGTTGCACTCGTTATTCAGTCAAGTAGACGTATACCTCAACCAAAAATCAGTATCACCGTCTGGAAATACATACCCTTATCGGTGTTATATAGAATCCCTTTTAAACTACGGTCCAGATGCTAAAAAATCCCATTTAACATCATGTCTATGGTACACAGATGCGCACGGACAAATGGACGATACAGTAGATGCCAATTCAGGACTTGTTCTACGTAGAAAATTCACAGAACTTAGTAAACCTGTAGATATGTTGGGTCACATTCACGCAGACATATTTAACCAAGAAAAATTTCTTTTAAACGGAGTGGAGCCACGTATCCGATTAGTGCGATCAAGAGATGCATTTAGTTTAATGTCGAGTACTACAGGGTACAAGGTTCACATGTTGGAGTCAAATTTGTACGTAAGAAGAATGAAAATTAATCCATCAGTACTATTAGCTCACAGTAAAACATTACTGCAGGGAACAGCAAAATACCCCGTTACAAAAGTAGAAGTTAAAGCGTTAACAATACCTACAGGCGTGCAAGGCAAAACATTAGATAATGTATTTTTAGGCCAGTTACCGAAACGTGTAATTGTTGGTCTGGTCAGTAATAAATCATTTAATGGTGATTTTAAAGCAAACCCATTTAATTTTCAACACTACAGTGTCAACTTTTTCTCCCTTTATGTCGATGGACGTCAATTACCATCGAAACCACTACAACCGGATTACATTGCAAATAATTTGTACATTCACGCGTACAATACATTGTTCTCAGGTACTGGTATACATTTCTTAAATGAAGGCAATGAAGTGGACAGACTGAGCTACCCAAATGGAAACTGTTTAATGGCTTTTGATTTAACACCCGATCTTTCTGCAAACACAATGTCACATTGGAATTTAATAAGACACGGAAGTTTGAGAATTGAATTAAGATTTGAAACAGCTCTTACAGAAACAATTAACTGTATTGTATACGGAGAATTTGATAACGTAATTGAAATCGACAGAAATAGAAACGTCATTGTGGACTTTGGAAGCTAGATAGGGTATATAAGCCGGTTAACAACAAAGTGGTTATCAGTTTTCAGTGTGTGTGTGATAGACAAACAAATGGACGTAATAATCGATTTCCAAGGGTTTAAAAATGACTCAAATGAATATATCATAAAAGAATTAGCTGTTATCTCTATCAATAATAAACGTCTTCAACACTGGATAGTCGGACCTCCGTTTGAGTACAATAACTTATCAAAGTTTAGGAGACGTGAATGCAGATGGTTGACCAACAATTATCACGGTTTAAAATGGGATGACGGATCAATAAGTTATGGATCGTTTTTAAAAGAGTTGGAGTTTGTCTGTCAAAAATTTAATATTATTAATGTGAAAGGAAAAGAAAAATGTGAGTACATTAAAAACATTTTGGGAAAAGAAGTTATAAACTTGGAAAAGTTTGAGTGCCCTTCACTTATATCATTGAATTCAAACGTGACACTTAAACGTTGCTTTTACCATAACAGTCACAGTAAATATGCATGTGCTTTAAATAACGTTGAAGTATTAATTAATTGGTTCCGACAAAATGTACTCGACAGAAATACACAATTGCCTGAATCGACTGCCTGTTCCTCAGTACGGAGTGTATGCAGCCGACCAATTACCGATGAATGTTGGGACACCTAGTTGTTTTGTAATAAATACGGATCCTCACACTAAACCAGGTAGACATTGGGTTGCAATTTCAATTAACAGCAATAGAGAACTAGAATACTTTGATAGTTATGGAAATCCACCTACCAGACCATCTCATTATAGTTTCATTAAAAGAAATGCCCGTACTACAAAATTTAATTCAACGCAATTACAAACATGGTCATCTACAGTGTGCGGTCAATATTGCCTCATATTTTTATTCTTTAAAACATTAGGAGCTTCATTGGAAGATTTTTTATCTTTGTTTTCAACCAGCACATACGACAACGATGTCAAAGTTCAATATTTATTCAACAGAGTGTTTGGAAACAATTTGTTTTAAGATAAGAGTTTGCGCATGCGCGATAACAATTTACCAGGTTATAAAAACAAATTACTTAACCACAGTTTTAACATGGAGACCAGAAGACGAAAATACAAACCGTACGAGCACAAGAAGAAAAATAGTGTTGTTTAAATCAATATGGAAAATGTGAAACCGATTGTTGAAAGGAAGATTGCCAATAGAGCTTTACCTGTACTACTTTTGAATACACGGTATTCTCTCAACAAAAGCCAGAGTAAGGTTGTTATAATCGGCTTGGACGGTGAAAACTTGTTCGAACCAAGACTTCAAATACGCAAATCAGATGCAAATAGCGGTGTATCATTAAGCATTTCTGAATGGAAAATTCTATTACAAAACTCAAAATTAATTTCTAATTTCTTTACGGATGAAAAGCAAAACTATGAAAATTTTGATTTGGACAAACATCAATTGTATTTCAAATGTCGTATGGCAAGAAATCTATTTTAATTCGTGAACTACTCTGCATTCAACCTCACCTTTATCTACCAGATACACTCATTATTCAAGAACCTACATGGAATGGATTGTTCCATATGTCACACTGCATTTCCAGCTACTTCAACTATTGTACTTTGATTTCATCAACTGTGTTCAACTGTTTTCAAGACATCAAAAACATTATAGTGAGTGATTTATTAACAAATATACCAGCTGATTCGACAAAAGATGACTTTATTGTTAAAACTTACTTGGTGAAAAGTTTAGATGAAATAGACTCAAGTGTTATAAAATGTGATACATATAATAAAGACTTGATTTTATCTGAAATTAAATCATTATGTTTAGATATGTTTTTAAATTATTTTAGAATACACTTGTTTTATAACGAAATTAATGAATCTATGTGATATTGTTTTTATATATGTAAAAACTTTTGTGTATATACTTTGTACTAATTAAATATTATTATTCAATAAAATGTTATTGTAAATTTCATTGTTAATTTTAGAATATACTTGTTTTATGATGAATGTTTGTAATTATTGTAATTAATTGTTTCACAACATTTTGTGTCAATATTTTGTACTCATTAAATATTATTATTCAATACAATGTTACTATAAATTTAATTGTTAATTTTAGAATACACTTGTTTTATAATGATGTATGTAATTGTTGTTTTTAATTACTGTAATTAATTGTTTAAAAAATGTTTGTGTCATTACTTTGTACTTATTAAATATTATTGTTCAATAAAATATTATTATAAATTTCATTGTTGTTATTTACAATCCTTTATTATATGTTAAAAATAAGGTAGTTGAAATGAAAAAAGCGTATACATGGATATATTTTATTTACAAACATAAATTGTAGTATACATATACACATAATGTATTACAAATACATTGTTTAAAACATAGTAGCTATCGTTTTGCCATTTTGCAATGTTACCCAGGGAGCACCGCGAGGAGGCGATAGCTTTCACTCCCCGCCTAACCTAACATGCATTAAAACTAACTTAAAGTTTTACAAGTGAGTAGTTAATTAATTTCATATTTACAAAATAAAACTTACATTGATTAATTACTATTCTAAACATGTACTAAATATTAATACAGTTTTTACGAATGGTATATACAAAAATAATATAATAAAACTAAGCTTGTACAAAAACTAATTACATAAACAATATCTTAAATAGTCTATTACACATTTACAATCATTATTTACAATTCAATATTAACTATTCTAAATTTGTTAAATGTTTAAAATTACTATTCTAAACATGTACTAAATATTAATACAGTTTTTTCAAATGCTATAAAAATAATATAATAAAACTAAACTTGTACAAAAACTAATTACATAAACAATATCTTAAATAGTCTATAACACATTTACAATCATTATTTACAATTCAATATTAGCTATTCTAAATTTGTTAAATGTTTAAAATTACTATTTTAAACATATACTAAATATTAATAAAGTTTTTTCAAATGGTATAAAATTAATATAATAAAAACTAAATTTGTACAAAAACTTATTACGTAAACAATATCTTAAATAGTCTATAAAACATTTACAATTCAATATTAATTATTATAAATTTGTTAAATGTTTAAAATTACTATTTTAAACATATAATAAATATTAATAAAGTTTTTTCAAATGGTATAAAAATAAAATAATAAAAACTAAACTCGTACAAAAAATAAATTACGTAAACAATATCTTAAATAGTTTATAACACATATACAAACATTATTTACAATTCAATATTAACACTAATTTCACATATAATTACTAAAATATAATTGATACAAATTAAATGCTATATGTACAAAATTTACAATCATTGACAAAATAATATTTATGAATATATAGAAAATAAATATGACAGATCCTGTTTATAATTTAAAATATTTGATGATTTATTTTAGTTACCACAAATTTTACTATTTAAAGTAGATAAAAATTAAAATAAACTGAGAAAAATAATTTAGGAATGGTTAGGAGTGTTAGAATATTTTAGAACTATAATTTTAAAGAAGTTTGAAAATAATTGTTGAATGGACACTGTGTTAGAATATTTTAGAACGATCATTTCAAAGAAGATTGGATATAATTGTAGCATGGATACTGTGTTTAGAATATTTTAGTTAGACATTTCTAGATATTTTAAATTAGAATTTTAAAAGTTGAAATAAATTATTTTGTTGTATTACTTTATTTTGCGACTTACGTTTCGGATACTTGTGTATTATTAAATAAAGATACTTATTTCTAAAGCTATATTATATCAGGTTTGTTGTTCTGTTTCACGTTGGACAACGTTGTATGAAATTCACAAGAACTCTAACAAGCCAGATAGAGTATAACTTAAATAATACACTCGTATAATATGACGAGGAAATCATTTTTAATAATACACTCACTACTCCCGCGCTGTGATTAAGAAAAAAAAACTATTGCAGTCTAGGACGCTTAAATCCGAAGGGTAAAGTATTGTAGTCTTCTACTCTTCTCCTTTTTGTATATACTGTTCTGTACTTTTTATTTTCAGGTCGACTAACTACATTAAAATGTTTGATTCTGCATATCTTGTTTGGATCGGATACAATAATTTCATTCGGGTTATTTTCCAGAATCATTGATTTTATATTTTCAAAATTTATAATCTGTGTGTTTTTGTAGTTGAGCGAAATTCCTTTGACTTTACAGACATCCTTAAAATGAGGTTTTCCTTGGACACGTACCCTATACGCATAATTTTTCGGACCACCGCTGACGAAAGTTTCTATGTACGAACCTAGCCCATATTCGGCAATTTCGTCGGTCAGATCCCCTAGGTAATCACCTGTTTGTAATTCTGTTTCACCTGGCTTTTGGGTGAATATTACAGAGTCCGTGTCCATGTATATAGCTCTATTGCCAAGAATCTCTAGATAAGAATATAATTTCAAACGGGCAATAGCTGTGACGTAGGCTGCAATTACAACGCTGGCTCTTGACGATGGAATTATAGACTCTTCATTATATTTCCAGTTCACAACCATGACGTCTTCGCTAATTGGTAGGATATCCTTTGTTGTTATACCAGGATTTGATAATTTTGAAACAAAGTCGTCTCTGGAATTAACAAAAGTTGTTTGCTCTAGATTCTCACGTTGCCCAAACTTCCCCCAAAAACTATTGAGCATAAGTTTTGCTAGTGCTCTTAATCCTGGATTTTTCTTTATATTATCTGTATCTAATGTAATTCCTTCTCGCTCATGAAATTGTCTTATATAATTAATTTTATCTTCTTCTGAAACACACCATGAAGGCCAACCGGATGCTTCTTGCTTCATTTTTAAGAATTTATTAACATAATTTACAAATAATCCTCCATTTATGCCGTCGTATTTAGTTGTTTCATACTTATAAATTTCATGAACTTTTATTATCTTGTAGCCTTTTTCAAGGGCTTTCTTTATTTCGTCCACTACCCATGTACCTGTAATGCAACGTTCCTTTGGAGTATGGTGACAATCATTCTCATATAGAACCTCCACACAGGTTCTGCAAAGTGGGAAGTACAACTTATTGTGTATTTTGTAGGGAAGTACTGGATGGTACAAATCTGTTGGTGGTAATATTGTTATTTTTACCAGTCCTTCAATTCCATCCAAATTTTGAGGACAGTTATTCCCGTACAATATTTTTGGATGTCCTACTGGAAATTTCCCGTACTTGCACGCCCATGGATATAAACTGCAAACGTCCAGGTACTGTATTGTTTCGCATATTTCTTCATCTACTTGATGGTATAATTTGGTCGCGTTTGTACGGCCTCCAAAGAAGGCATCTCGAGGTTCCAGAGGCGCAGAATAAGTTCCAACTGTTCTTTTTAAATATTCTTTTATTTCCGGGCGCTCCAATTTCTTAATATTAAAAGAACACTCCCACATTTCAATCACTTTGTAGCCGTGACTTATAAGAAAATCCCTTTTCCTTTGTGTCCTTTCATAACGCAATGCCATTGTCTCATGAGGATTATTGTGTATAGGCCCGTCTCTATTTTTAAAACAAAGAGGGCAGCCGTGATAGAAACATCCATTAAATTCGAATACTGTTTTTACATCCCCGTTTTCGTAGTAGCCATCAACTTTGTATCGGTTTATTCGTTTCTCTCTACCATTTCCAACGTGATCAATCTTTATATTACGCTCGTACTCTTCCCACACTAACCAGGATAGAGCAGCAAGGGAGTGTTTATCCGCCAAACGATACCCACCTGTAGGTATAATACCTATTTTGTTTTGGGGTAGATAATGTTTTCTGTAGGTCTTCATACAAGCACTAGCAATTGTCACAGACTCTAAGAACGGATCAATCTTGGTTTCCTTTAGAAACAGTTCTCTAAATCTCAAAGATGCCATTCTTAAGATATTTACATCTTGTATACAGTATTTTTGAATTTCGTTTTGGAAGTTGAAGTTATTGTTAGTGGCCTTTTCATTGTTATACCAGGATATAAATATGTTTCTATCTTGTTCGTTCATATGATCCACACCGTAATCAGATGGAGCCGGTAAGTCACCATCATAGTCCCAATTGTCTGCTGTGTTAAAGAAATGGGGGAAATAACCTTTGCTTTCAGTGTTTAAATTAAACATTTTAGGTAGTGCACTTAATTTGGTGTTGAAGAAATTAAGAGAATCGATTATTTTAATATTTCCTTGCTGAATCATTTGAATTTTCGAACCAGACATGATAACTTCGGGTGTCCATTTCAAAGCCTCTGTCATATATTTTAAAATAAACTGCCCGTCGTACCCCTTCATATTATGAGCCAATAATACAATTTTTTGGAATTCTTTTCTAGGTAGTGTTACATAGTTCATAAAATCACTCAATGTGTTCTCTCCTTTGAAAATATGTTGCTTTATCCCACATGTAGAGCACATTTCGTCTATAGATTCGTCGTCAATGCAATCGTGGCATGTTTGTTGAGCAACACAAAAGTTCGGTTTATGCTCAAATATGTTACTCCGGTTTTGGAAATTCGTGTTTTGGCTACACTCAAAGTCAAAGAATATATATAAGAATTTATTTTTGTAGTCGGATTTTTGTTTGTAATTGTCTGGTCGCATATAACAGAGATGGCCAGAAAGTTTAAATTCCTTGCATACACTGCAACATACTTCATTGCAAATATGCTTACTTTTTCTGTTCAAGATATTATAAGTTTTGTTACAGTCTGGACAACATTTTATTATGTCACAGGTGGATCGATTTTTAATAAAAATAGGTTTAAAGTGATTATTGTAACATTCACGGTTTTTGAAAAATCTGTTACAAGCTTGACATTTAATATTTTCATTTCCTATGCAAATAGATGAATTGTTGCATGACTGACATTTTAGAGGGCATCTGTGTGATCCTTTAGTATTGTATGAATATTTGCAGTGACGACAGTAATACGCCGTTGTAAATGCTGCTGTTAAAGAGGTGATCACGTTGAAATGTTCATCACCGTATATTAAGTCCAGGGGTGTCTTTCCAACTGGACCTTCAAAAATGGTCTCTCGCCCCCTTCTGTCACTAAATATTGTAATTGTATAATCGCTAAGGTAATTTTGGAATAGTCTTAATTGTTCAACTCCACCTCCGTTTGATAGGTCTACTCTAGCAGCTTCACATAATTGAACGGCTTTACGAAATTGTATTTCACTTTGAGCGAGTTTTACCTGTTGATAAAATTTTCTATTTTGCTCATTCTCACCTTTTTTAGAGTGTGCAATGGCTACAACTAGTGCCCTACTTAAACATAAGTTATCATTATTATTATTTATTACAATTATACCTCTTTTCTTCCTACAAAATTCACTGAACGAACTTGTATAGTCAATTCGACCTCTTCCTCCTGCTTTTTCGTTAGGCATTTGTATTTGTAAGAACTTCACATGCATAGGGCCATCTACGAAAAATGTTTCATTACTTTGTACTATATTTTCTACTGTTTGCAAAACTACATCGGCATTTAATTGGTCAGCTCTACGAATACTAATACCTATAGGTCTTTGTTCAGGTTTTTCTGCATTAGTAATTGTAAGACCGACTTTGTCCTCATTATTTACACTTAATTTCACAAATTCTACTAGGGAGTTAAACATATCCTTAAGCCAATGATTTAAACTTTCATTTGCGGTAGGCTCCCTAAACTTTAATGTTAACTCTCTCGCATCTGTTTCAAATTTTTTATATTTTTTTGAAATATCGCTTATGATTTCGAAATCATCTTGGCCTTCACCTACTTGCATGTCACGGCTAGGTTGTGGGGTTGCCGGTGAATTAAAATATGTTGGCATGTCACGGCTACAGTGCGGTTGCGGGCTTAACGAGTTTGCAAATGGCGATGGAGGTGACAAAATCGGTTCAGGAGAATTAGTAACAACTTCAGGTGTTCTTGGGGGTGATGGTAAATCAATAAATTCGGCTATCTCGGCAAATTCAATTCCATCTACAGGATCTGTCATGTACACATCAATTAGATCTGATAAAGATATATCGTCGGTAAAAAAGGCCATTTTGAATATTTTAAATTAAAGTAACTATTATAAAACAAATATGGTTATGTTAAAGAATAGAAAACGTTTAAAATAATTTTTAAGTAATAAGTTACGCCAAAACTATAATATAAATTTGAATAGTTAAGTACTTACACTTTAAACACAAACACTTAACTATGAAAGTTGTATTTAAACGTTTTTGAAATATCACTTGAACTAACACTTTAAACTTCTACTCACACTTCACTCTGTAACGCACTCGCATAAACTCCAGATAAAACTGATAACCCGTTGATAAAATGTAGGGGATTATATAGTGAGAAAGCGCTTTCTAAAACTCTGTACATTGATTTGGTAAATAACACAGATACGGACTTTGGGTTGTTATCGTAGTCATTCAAAACATGTGAGTCACAGGTTAAGAGTCCTGTTTGAAGTAAACAGATAACGAATTGAACATTGTTCGAATGGAAATTTACTAGATGATTCACTAAGTCGTTGACCTAGATTATACACTGGATAAAACTGTTAAACTTTGAGCGACAGACTAATTATTTACATTAATTAATATTTACTTTGATTTGTTGACACACTGGACCAGACTGCGGTTGAACTTTGAGCGATAGACTAATTATTTACTTACCTTATCTTTGTTGGCACAAGAAGCCAAAATTAGAATTATTTCTTATCTTTATTTACTTATCTTATCTTATCTTTGTTGACATACTGGACCAAACTCCGGTTGAACTTTGAGCGACAGACTAATTATTTACTTATCTTATCTTTGTTGACACAAGCAGTCAAAAATTAGCCCTATTTATTATCTATGACCTTTAGACTGTTTACTTAATCCTTATATTTGTTTACTTAATCCTTATCTTTTTTTACTTATCTTATCTTTGTTTACATAAGAAGCCAAAAATTAACGCTATTCCCAGGTTGACCTTTGGACCGTGACCTTTGGTTTGTTTGTTTGTCTCGCTATACTGTACCTATTACTACTGAGGGGGGACCTTTTTTACACACAGTATGTTCTTTCTGTTTAGTTTTTGAAGTGAAAACTTTTATAGGTGCACCTTGTCCAAACAATTTTTGCTGGCGGTGAATCGGATTTTACTGTCATTCATTTTTCCTGTATTTTAATTCCGTCACGCTATACTACACATAGTACGCATGCGTATATAGCATAAAATATAGTTTACTTCGTAATTATCTCTAAATGGATAGAGATACCTTTATTAGTCACCTTTGATTATTAGTCCTATTTTGTAGTTTGACAAAACGTATTGGTCTTGCCTAGATTCGAACCAGCAGAGATCTTCACCATTCATAGACAAGCCCCTTAGCCGATTAGGCCACGAACACATTGCTAGTTTAGTATATTTGAGTTGAGTATATAAGTGTAACACATTGTCCTACGTCATAGGCTTAACACGTTAACACAATGTATAGATCAATTAATTGGTAATAAACTTGAAATGGTCATTGTGCTTCCTCATTTAGTAAGTTGTGTTAAAAAGTTTACACTTCTCCCGTGTGGTCTTAAACACACAATTTACATTTTTTCTGTACATCTTTGAACCGATTTTTTCCTGACACAACAGCTTGAATTTCCTCCAATCAAAGTGTATTACTTTCACACTGAACTGTTAAATGTTGATATTCTTTCAGTTATTTTCTAACTTTGTGTTATTGTC
>JAGFPH010000069.1:350429-373856 GCA_018207615.1 Philaenus spumarius
AACAAGTGATCTCAAGGTATGTTGGGTATCAGTTATTAGCTTTATATCAAATTAATGCTTGATTTGATTACAATGTTTTTGATGTAAATGTTCCCTAAAGTGTGTAGGTCTAAGCAACGTCTACTTTACTATGGTTTTATATAGTTGTTGAGTTTGTGAGCTATGTATTTTTCTTATAGAATCAGGAACATAATCTAAGTCGTAACTAAATTTAATGCAAGGTCATTATATATGATTATTTCTTGCTTGTGCTTTAATGAAGGGATAGAAAATTCATGACAAAATTTGTGCTTCTAACTTAAATTTGTAATATGAAGTAAAAATATAAAGAGGCTAATAACGTATCTTCTAAAGAGACTTATTATTAGAGTTAAAATATGTGATATTTTTTCTTTAAGCGTAGTTCAAATAATCTTTATACAGGTGTTTAATTAAGGCTATCACCAACTGAGTTTATATACAAACAATGACTGTATCACTTATCTTGAAGGACTGTACATAAATTCGACAAAGTAAACTAAGTGCTAAAATAAATATATTATATTGCATTTGAGTACTCACGTCTGTTGATCCTTTTTGTTTTTTCTCTCAATAAAACAATTGCAATTTCGGGCAAGAAATACCCTTCATCAGGTTATTATAAACATATCACATACACAAGAATACAAAGACACACATATATTTCACTCCGTGTGGAGATCGTTAAAGTCAAAACACGCACTTTTTTATTACGAACATTTGTGTGCACACCGCATTAGTTGTTTAAGATGGTAGGCCTACTGATTGAAGTTAGGTTATGCAACGATCATTGGACCGTGTCCCCCTCCCTTGTCTTGTGATTAGCGTATCATACAATAGGTTTGACTTAAATGACAGCTGATCGTTCAATATGTTATCCTTGTGATTAGCGTATCATAAAATAGGTTTGACTTAAATGACAGCTGATCGTTCAATATGTTATCCTTGTGATTAGCGTATCATACAATAGGTTTGACTTAATTGATAGCTGATCATTCAATATGTTATGACGATGTTTTATGTTTTAACGATCTCCACTCGGAGTGAAATATATGTGTGTCTTTGTGTTCTTGTGTATGTGATATGTTTATAATAACCTGATGATGGGTATCTCTTGCCCGAAATTGCAACTGTTTTATTGAGAGAAAAAACAAAAAGGATCAACAGACGTGAGTACTCACATGCAATATAATATAATTATATAATTGATCCGTGGCTAATATGATTGATTCAAAACTAAAATAAATACTCACATTCAAGCAAGTTTGCATTGGTTCATATAGTCAAAGTTTTACATTATGTTTTCTCAACACATTGTTGTAAACACAATCAATGAATAGGGCTATTGCATTTTAACTTTCAAACTAACATTGCATTATTGAAACGTAAAAAGTAATTTAAATACACAAATATTTATTATTTACTTATTGAAAAAATCCTATTGAGAATATTTTATTTACACAAAATATACAATTCTTTAGAAGTTAATCGAGTGTTTATTGGATTATGAAGTGACTTTTTGTGAATTCCCTTAGTATGGTTTAATAAAGTTGTATTAGAGACTAGCTGGTAACTCGCAGATGTAATTAAATAAGTTAAAGGTATATCGGGTAAATATTGTGACTTAACATTAGACACAATTAAAAAAGATATTTTAGATCCGAGTTCTATGCCCAAAACCGCACATTGAGTTTTTCCCAAGTTGATCTATGTATTCTTTTTAGGCCTACGTACATTATTAGCTACGCACAAATAAAGGCTAAATATCCTAACCACGTTTAATATCTATGAATAGTTTTCACATTAATATAGTGTTTTGATATGTATTTAACGCTTAAACCAGCGTTATACAGTAAATTAAAACACAAAAGATCTTGTCAAAGTGTAAACCTTTTGATCCAAATCACTTGTTTTATTAATAATGGTAGCGTGAAACGTCCACCCCTAATTTTGTTAATACTTTTGTAATTTAAAAAATGTCTTAAAGGAATTCTAAATATTACCGGGATACAAATTAGCCTGTGAAATATCCTCTACATGCAAATAAAAGCTTCGTCCAAATTGGTTCAGCAAATCCGGAGATTAATGCGGCAAAACAACAGAATGACAAAAATTTAAAAAATGTATGTTTATTTTTTGGTGAAGTGTGAACAACAATATGAGTTTAAAAAAAGAATTTATTTTCGAAATAAAAGTAAGACACTTAAATTTTATTTATTTTTGTATAGATAATGGTTTTTTAAAGTAATCAACGATCTTCTACCTGAAGTTTGAACTAAGGATGGGCTTACTAAATAATTAAGAAATATATTTGTGTATCCTTGAAGGGATATGTCATTGCATTTAACATATTCGTTCAAAGAAGTATCTACTATTTATATTTAGTAATATTAACAGTAAAATAATACAAAACATATACACAATTTAGCTAAATTTCAGCTTCAACATCTTGAGGACAGTTAATATTTTTATATTCTGTTATATTTTAAGCATATAATTGCAAACGGTATGTGACTAAAGGTAATGGATTAATACTACAGCAACTGAGACATAAATTTATCTTTTATAAAGCGATTGAAGTTAGTTTAAGTTTTCTACTTAAAAAGAGGAAAACCTCACATTGAATTATATGAATTTTTTATAAAATACTAGCTGGCCCGATCCGGCTTTGCACGGATAGACAAATCACAGTTAAATGTTATTAACAAAACATATATATCAATAAATATATTACACTATGTTTTTCTTATGTGGATTTTTAGTAACTTGACCCCCCAAAAAAAATCCCATAAAATTTCGAATTTTTTTAAAAACCTTTCTTAGCAAGCATCTAGGGTCCTAGAGGAAGCTACATACAAAATGTATTTAAAATCCGTTCGGGGTTTTTTTTAGTAACTTTAACCCCCCTAAACCCCCTCTAAAATTTAGATTTTTTTTAAAACCTTTCTTAGTGAGCACCTATGGCTCTAGAGGAAGCTACATACCAAATTTCATTCCAATCCGTTCATTAGTTTTTAAGTAATCGTGATGAGTCAGTGAGTGAGTGAGTGAGTGGTGTTTGGCTTTTATATACAAACTCTCTGAACCCCTTTTGTGGATATGTTCCTGGGATCCAGACAAACATATTTCACAATATAAACATGGGTCTACGGTGCTTATTTTTTCGTCTGTCTGTATGTATTTTTTACAAAATACTTAATATGTTTGGAAGTAAAAAAGATATTGAGATTAAACTTAGTATACCTATTTTCTGCGTAACCTGTTATCATTGTACTAAAAATAAGAAAATTATTTGAAATATTTTCAAAATGGCGGCCGTTTATAATTTTTAATGTCAAATATCTCAAAAACAGCTTACTTTACAAAAACATCACAAGAAACAAAAAAAGTTTACTTTTTTAATGACAAACACAATGTTTTTTTATTTTGTCTGTAGCTGAAATAATAACAGAGATATTGACAAAAAAAGCAAAAATGTATTTCTTGGTAGTTGTCAACAATACCCAGAATTACTCTAGAAACAACATATTTTAATGTTATTATGAGTTAAAATAATAAGTTATTTGCATAATGTTCCGTGCACTTTCTAAGCTGATTCCACAAATCGCAACAATATATCGCAACAATTTCTGCAGTTACAGAACTGGGACCTATTTTATTAAGTTTATCTGCTCATTTTACGTAAATTAAATTAAATTTTACACCTTAATTAACGTCCTACATATTTCAATAGGGATTCGTTTCTGTGAGTAATCTGAAACACGGGTGAAATATTTCGCCAGCTGTAACTCTCTAACGAAGAATTTCCAGACCTATGAATATATGAACTTTTTTCATTATTTTTTGCTAGTTTAATCAGCTCAGAAAGTGCTCGGAATATTTTGCAAATAACTTATTATTTTAGCTCATAATAACATTAAAATATTTTGTTTCTAGAGTAATTCTGGGTATTGTTGACAACTACCAAGAAATACATTTTCCTTTTTTTGTCAATATCTCTGTTATCATTTCAGCTACAGACAAAATAAAAAAAAAATTGTTTGTCATTAAAAAAGTAAACTTTTTTGTTTCTTTTAATTCTTTTTTAAAGTTAGCGGTTTTTGAGATATTTGGCATTAAAAATTATAAACTGCCGCCATTTTAAAAATATTAAAAATAAATTTCTAATTTTTCGTACAGTGATAAAAGGTTACGCAACAAATAGGTATACAAAGTTTGAGGTCAATATCTTTTCTACTTCTAAAAATATTAAGTATTTTGTAAAAAACACATACAGAAAGAAGTAAAAATAAGCATTATAGACCCATGTTTATATTGTGAAATAAGTTTGTCTGGATCCCAGGAACATATCCACAAAAGGGGTCCAGAGAGTTTGGGGACACCCTGCATATAGATTCTTAGACCTATTAGTTGATATATTGTCTTTTCAAAAAAAAAAAAAAAAAAAAAAAAAAAAAAACAACGGGTTTGTAAAATGTTTGAATTATTGATTACATATCCATAAAATATTTTGTCAGTTGCATGACGTCTGCCCTCATAAATCACTCGATAAGCAAAACATGTCTTTCGTTGTTGAATAAATCACATCTTCGATATACTCTATTTGAGAGTGCTGTTTTCCATGAAGGTTTTCTTCAATACACCAAGCAATTTGAAATAAATTAAGTTACAAAGTATATTTTTTTTGCCAAACATTTTTACGATGCATCTAAATAAGATTAGTTTATTACATTGTACTACAGGATTTGAATTGCAACTAAAACATAATATTAACATGTTTAATTAGTTTAGGTGTTCAAATTATGAGGTAGCCAACACCTGTAGTTTTACAATAAATACTTAAATATTATTTGAGACAGGTCATTCCAAAAGCATCTAAGTAACATTTAGAGTATTTTTCAGTAAGCAAAACAATTAACTACATAAGATAATTTTTGATAGAATAAACTTTGAACACAAAATCTCACAAATAAACGTTTATTAACTCAAACGCGTTTTAACGACAAAGTCGCCATCTTCAGTGATGCACGAGCATAAAAAGTCAAACTATAACTAACCTAACAGGGTCTAGTTAATAAACGTATTAATTGTGAGATTTTGTGTTAAAAACTTATTCTATCTAGTATATCTTCTCACAAGTCAAGCTCAATATGTATTTATACATAAGATCAAATTACGTTAAAATATAATACATTTTTTAAAGTTTTATAACGGACTGTAGTAAGTCGCTTGCTAAATTGATCGGTTTATTTCATAAAACACCTAGCTGTCAATTTGACTAAAGTAACTTCTTTGCAGAATATTGTTATACAATGAAAAACACATCGTTTAAAGTTTAAACCCCTCATCTGCGGCCCCTTATTTATGTTTCCCCAGCCTTCCTTCACGCCAATTGTTCTTTAAATTATTTAGATATATAGTACTATATACACATAAATACTGTAGTAAAAGTATACACAACTTCCCAAGATTTATTTAGTGTTAACCTTAATTTTGTATCCTAATTAAAAGTTCGAAGTACTTTGAGTTTGTGAGCAAATAAAACACGCAACTATTAAATTGAAGGAAAAATAATAAGGAATCAAATGTCAGTTTATGAACATAAAAGCTACATAATATTGTAGTTATTCATTTTATTTACATTTCACAATACAAACAATCTTAAGAAAGATCAGTAACACAATTTATTGCCAATGTACACAACTACTTAGCTACAACCTTATCAATTTCTTATGCTTGAATTGATGTTATCAAATGTATTGCAATGAAATCCGCTTCAGCAATGAGTCATCTGTTTTAGTCAGTGCTTGTACTCGGTGTAGGTATTTGAGGTTATGTTCGTTGAGTGTATTTTGTAAATAAATATTATAATTCATTGTTTTATTGTACGGAGTTCTGTGTTTAATCGAAATCGGTTTATCGTACGAACTTTAAGTGTTTTATTGGTTTGGACAAACGGACTTTTTAAAGAACTACCGTCAAATTAAACGTAAGTTGAAATTATTTATTTGATTTTATTTAATTAGTTTAACTAAATCCAATCTGGATTACGATTTTATCTTATTCGATTACACGATATACATTACAGTTATTTACAAAAGCTACTTCAGACATAACTTATATAAAGTAAACATAACATATACTATGCCTATTCGACTTTTCAATATAAAACTAAGGTAGAGTGTATACGTTTGACCTTTGTAGTCTGAATATATGTATTTCAATTACGGATTAACTCCAATAACCGTTTTAATCTTACAGAGGGCGTGTGTTTTATTAAAGTGGTTTAAAAATAAGTTGATAGGTGTAAGTTTACTACGTGCCTTCCTGCTGATATCAAATTAGTATTTATATTTATCATTTAGAGTCTACTAAACGGCCAAAAATCAGGTTTTGCTGTTTATTTTACATGTATCCTGGGCGTAACTTTACTATTCGACTCTACGCTCATATGTTTGCAGACCCCTTTTTTTAGGAAATAGAGTAGTGCTGCCAACCTAACTATATTGTACTAATTGAATGTTGAATTATATATTGTAGTTCAGTAGATTAGTGGTATAATGATTACTGTAAATATAGATGTTTGCAGACGACGAAGATTAACTGTAAATATACGAATATATATAAAAAATAAAAAATGAACGTTTGAAGTTACTATTTTTCGTACTTAAAGCATTATACTACTATTCGACCCTAGCCTAATATTTTTGCAGACAACGACGTTGTTTTATATTCTACTGTTAAATGTTGAATACAGATAAACATACTAAGGTAGAACCTATAGGTTAGAACCTTTTAGGTATTTTTATTATTCTTGAAGTGAGTTTAAGTTAAGTTTAAGTTAAAAAAGTGTATTACTTTATTTTATTAAGTGATGTTAAGCCGTAGTAATAGCGGAAACCGGCTATCGTGTTTATTTACTTTTGCATTCACAATAAGATGTTCCATGTCTAACATAGGCTAATGTCTAGTATTTTCTTAATAACATATGAATGTAGTTTAAGTTTAAAGTGTTTTATTTTCTATTTATAATTAATTACAATACATTTTGTTAAATTTATTTTCGGTTTTAATTTATTTCAGACGTTTATAAATTGAATTGAACATTACAATGACGTATTAGAATATTCGTTTCGTCTACGATGGCACCACTGCAGCAATATGGCGTAGAGTTTAATAGTAAAGTCGCGCCGCATCCTGATATACGATAGTAAACAAGTTGGTTTGTGTGATCAAAATTTACAACTAATTGTTCCAGTAACGTATTGGAGTAGGAGAGTGTGGAAGTCATGTTATTTTACAAAAAGTCATATTTTTTTAATTTTTGCTTTTAGTTTTTTTAAAAGCTTTTCTGGTATTTTAGATTTGTAGTATCCTAAAAAAACACTTATAAATAAAAAATAATAATTACAAAGTTATCAGATTAACATGAAGTTATATTAAATTGTTTGTAAGAATATAGTTTGTGATAAAAGCTAAACAAACTGAAAATCTATTTTCTTGATTATATGATCCTACGCACTCCTATTAACTTATCAATATAAAATGATTAAAATAATAAACAAAAACAAGAAAAACTGGGTTAAATAACTACTTCAAGGTATAGTTAAAAGTGTTTACTGCAAAACTCCTAAAATGCAATTTTTTGATTACGGAAAGATAATTTTGTACATATATAAAAATACTGTACTGTAGTGTACTGAGTGTACACTGTACAGAGTGTATTTGCTAGTAGATGATTATAAAAGTGATCCAATAAATAAATGAAAATGCAACATAATTGGGTTACATTAGTATAGTAAATTACGAATTAGGATACATAAAATTTAAAAAAATAGTTAAATTTTGAATCCAGTGAGTACAGTTGGTTTATTAAACTGATTAATAAATAATACAACTGGGTTCTAGAATGTTGTAATGACTCATGTACAATTAATTTAATTCTAATTTAATATTTGCATGATTAAAATTTATTCAAACATACAAGTTTATTATAGCTGCCTTTAAATAGTACGTGCTTATATCCTCTGTGACGCATAATTACAATGCAGTTTCATTAAAGAGTCTGTATTTTTGTCTGTATTTTTGTTTTTACCTTGTAAAATTATATTCTTATTTTAGTTTATGTCAAAATGTTAATTGTATTACTAGTATTATGTTTTTATTGGAAGTAGTGATACAGCGAATCACACACAGCTGCAGTGGCACCGGAGTAATTGGTTGATTTTGGAGAAGTGATTAATTTATTTTGTATATTTATATGTTTTTGTTTTGATTTTGTTTCGTTTTGTTTTTTATTTTTTGTTTTTTATTATAAACCAATTACCTAAAACTGGTTGCTGTTATTGGTATAATTTCCAAGAATGTAAGGAGAATTGTAATGTAAGATCTGGAAATAAAATTACTATTATTATTATTAAAAAAGTTTGGTTAGTAAACGATGTTCATATATATTGATTGTTTTGATAACTACAGTTCTTTTGCAAATTCAATGAGTAAATTTTTTTTCAAAAATTTGCGCCTTTATATTCAGTATTTATTTTTGTTTTCTGAGTAAATCTAATGTTAACCTAAATTATTTCTAAGATTAATTGTTGATGATGTATTTGAAAAGGATTAGTAGTACTGTACGAGTGTTATAATATATCCTAAAATTATTTACAATTGGAAATTTTAAAACCTTCAAACATCTACCAACTATCCTTTAATAAACGGGCTGTCCCATTAAGAGGTTTAAAAGTTAGATTTTGTATAGCTTACCCATTAGTGCATCGATCTTTTTGAAACTTTGCACACCCCACAATATAGGCTTTTAAAATGTTCTGTGAACATTTTAGCAGTGCAACACTTTGCAGAAACAAATTTGTGGTATGATGAAAAATGTATTAATTTTCTCCCTCTGTAAATACTGAATTCGTAAAAAAAATTAATTATTAAATTAAATTACTGTAGATTTTATACAATATTTTGGTTGTCACTTCTAATGATCTAAGGCATTTGATTAGAACACTAGGATATAACATAGTGAAAAACTTAAAACCAAAGTCTAAAATTATTCAAACTGTAATTCATAAACAGCGAATCACTGGTAACAGCGTCCAACAAATGATTCGCATGTTCTTAAAAAGAAATCCTACGATATCTGTAGGACTTCCTCTTCAATAATAGCATGTTTTAAATCCTCATCATTGTTGAAGCTGTGGGAATAAACATGTTCCATTAGGTTACCCCATAATTAGAAGTCACTCACAGTTAAATCCGGATCATCCTCAAGTAAATTTGGACCAGGTGACTTTTGAAAAATTTAATATTATATTTTTTAAATAATTCTCTGTACAAAAGACTTTGGCATACCAGTTTCAAGTTTAACCTTCCTTAGTGATTTTGGCTTACAAGGTAAGCGGAGCATTGATGCACATACCTGTTATTCTATTTCCTCATTATGTCTTCTCGAGTATTTTTTACAACACTACCAGTTTCTAACAAAATATTTTTCCATTTAGTTATTATTGGATTGCTAGGTGGTTCAACTCCTTTGTAGGCAACCTGAAATTATCTAGCTGCACCTGTAACGTTACAAAAAGTAATAGCCCACGCAAAACACTTTACTTTTTGTTCATTTTGCAAGCCATTTTGCAAACCTCATTTTCATTAAAAACTGCACTAGGGAAAGTTAGGTTATGTTTTTTTTAAGGCTGAAGCAATAAGTGTCGAACAACTGAATATTTAAATCTAGATAGTCTTGTAACTGGTTCTTATTTACATACTTAAATAAATTTGAGAGATATATAACTTTCATTGTACCTATTTTATAAATCTATCAGATTTCTGCAAAAGATTGTAATTCACTTTAAACCTCAACGTTGTCTTAATTTTATGAAAGCCTAATTGTTAAATATTATATAGGATAATATATCAATAATAATATTAAATATTAACTTTTATTGGTCCGTCTTGTGACTTTTTTTGGTCGTATGAATGTTATGACGCGTTTCGTGATCGCAATCCCTCTGTCAAGTACACTTACACATTAAAACACATAACACAAGTTTAAAAAACACACAAAAACACAACAGTTACAACACTTTTAAAAACTTTAAAAAAAAAAACTTAATTGTGCCGGACAATTATACAGCGTGTAAGTCGTAGTGTGGTCCATGGTACACTGTCGTAAACTGTCAAACGAAATATAGTAGCTAGAAAACCGGTATAAAATAGCCTAGTTTAAATGTTTAAAAAATAAACATTGTGCTTCCTCATTTCGTAAGTTGTGTTAAAAAAAGTTTAAACTTCTCCCGTGTGGTCTAAAGCATACAATTACATTTTTTACCAATAATAAAGAGGCAAGATGTAAGATTTTAACTTTTATATTAGCTTACATGTTAGGCGCTCTTTGAGCATACAGTTTATTTGATAAGATAAATGATTTTTTAATAAAACCTTAAGGTTCATGTCGTTAATGAGGTAGCAACTATCTCAATTAATTTACTTCTGACATTTGTCTTCGTTTTAAGTTTCATTCTATGATACTTGCACTTTTATAAGAACTATTATGTAACCTTTGTTCTGAAAACATGAATTAATTTGTCAACACATTTTCTACAGGGTTGATAGAATATAACTTGAATACAGAGTTTCACATACATAGCCTACGTTTATTTCCTCAATGAACGATAAACAAATCGTTGTGCAACAGTTCTATTGGATATTTTAACCCTTTGAGCCCCGGGCATTTTTTTATGTTAAGGCTAAATAAGCCCAGCCACTTATGCACAGTAGTGCTGAACATGCCCAGAGGTAAAAGGGCAGTTTTGTAAGCGTTTTGTAAAATAACTATAACTCCTTTATTTTTCAAGGAAAAATTTTAATTTTTTTTTTATTTTGTAGGCAATTGTTCATATAAATATAAAATGTAGGACATGAACACAAATCTAAATTTATATATATATATATATATATATATATATATATATATATATATATTATATACAAATATACATTTTTTTTTTTTTGTTTTTTGAAAAAGATTTTTGTGAGTTTTTTTTTTTTTTTTTTTTAAGGTCAATGTTTATTCTAATAGTAAATAATGTTTTGTAGACACTGTAACAATTTTAGATAGATATATTGAGTTATACATTTTTTATAAATGTTTTTCCCATTACCCATAAAATCCCTGAATTTATGTAGTAACACATAGTTAGCAATAATATCATTACATGAAGGTAATACTATTTATTATAAATTTCTGGTGTATGTTACATATAATTATAAAGAAAAACTTAATATTATATTTTTTTAAAGCATTAAAAAATATAATATTAACTAATAAAATACAGTATAATTAGAACTTACGAACAGCATTATAAGACAGCAGAAATTGTTTGTATATTTTTCACCAGTCAATAACACTCAAATTGTTTTTACTCACAATAAAAATAAAATAAAAAATATGACACAAAAAGTAAAATTGCAAAAAACTAAAAATTATAGGTACAACTTTAAAAGAAAAATGTTACAGTAATAATTGGTTTAGGCACACTTATGCTTCGCAAAACACTCGGCGTGCACTCCAGCCTTGCAACTAATGCAGCAAGTTCTTGATCGCCTCCTTCTGCCAGAACCATCAGGATTATTTTTCCCACTACACACAGAACAGCTTTTTTCTTTATTACATGGAATTTTTTCAAGCCCAAAACCTCTACCAGGTGCATCTCCCCCTCCTCTTAACATAATATCTTTAGCAGTAAACCATTCTTCCGCTAAATCTTCAACTATCGAAGTAATAAATTGTGCTCTGCTTAGCTTATTTTGTGGTGTGTTTAATTTATATAGAACATATGAATTGAGTACCATTCTACCAAAAATGTTGAATATTACTTTTTTCCAGGGCTTCATATTTCTTCTTTCGTCCAAGTAAGTATATAACATCTGGTCTGTCCCGTCGATCCCCCCCCATTCCTTTGTTATACTGATTTACAATTGCTGGTTTTCTTTTAATAATTATTTTTCCATTTCTTCTGATTGAATACTGAACTGGTTTTGCTACAGAATCTGTTGAAAGTAAGATGAACTGGCTTTTATTTGTTGGCTTTTCTCTCCAGGCCATGTGTAGGAGCGAACCTTTACGCACATAAACTTTCTTTCCAACAGGAAATTTTCCAAGGAGGAGCTTGGGAATACCTTTTCTGTTAATTCTTACAGTTCCGGTTAGCCATGTTTGTGCGGAGTAGAGATATCTAGCTAAATGTTTTGTTGTAAAAAAATTGTCTAAAAACAAATGAAACCCTTTATTTAGATAGTTTGCCATCTGCAATAATTTGCCAACAACCATGTAGCCTAGGCCATGGGTTTTTATTTCCTCTTCTTGACTTGTGTCTTTTACTCCCTTATAACAAAAGAATGAAGAGCAATAATGTGTTATAGCATCACACAGGACCCACAACTTGATGCCCCATCGGTGGTGCTTTTTCTTAGGCAGATATTGGGTTAATTGGATATGTTTCTTTGTTCCGACAAGAGATTCGTCTATTGATAATTTGTTGTATGGTGTATAATGGAATTTAAAAAGTCTGTTGCAATGGTCAGTAAGTGGCTGAAACCTGCCACTAGGATCGTAATTAGGTTATCCACGCTTAGCAAGTGTCCTATTGTCTACAAAGTGGAAGAACTTTAGTAACATTTCAAATCTATTTCTTGTAAACATTTTTGGGAACCATGTTGTCGACAGAGAGGAACTGGTACTCCAATAAGACCTAATGCTTGGTTTTTTAATAATTCCCATATTCATGACAACTGCTATGAATGCCTTCATTTCCTGGAGGGTCACAGGAGCCCATTCTTTCCAACGACTGTTAGGGGAGATTCTATTTCCCAACAAAGTAAGGTAGTCTGACGCATATTTGTTTGTTTCATTTACAAATGTAGTAAGTAAATTAGTAGTAAAAAAAAGGTAGAAATAAGCCAGAGGCTTTGAGTTCACAGGAGGGCAGTGTTTTGGTCCTGGACACTCCATATAAGCAAAATTATGTTCGTAGGCCTGATCAGTAGTTTCATCAACTTCTTCCCAATCACTGCTTTCAGGTTCATTATTATGTCTACGGTTACCTTCATTTCTGCTACTATGTCCACGATCAAGACCCCGTCCACGGCCAAAACCACGACCACGGCCAAGAACAAGGCTACGCATTCCTCTTCCTCGTAATGGTTGCGCAGTTATTTCAATAGCAGGATCTTCAGCGTCATTGACAGAGTTATTCTCAGAAGGTTCATCAACAGAAAGGTCTTCCTCAGTAGGGATACTGTGTGAAACAACAAAACCTGGGTCATCATAATCAATGTCATTTGTTACGGTAGGCCTAGGCATAGGCCTATTTATTTTTGAAAGTATTCGCTCTAATCTAGACACACTATTTGTTGCATCACAGGGGTCGTAAGAAGGGTCAATATCAGAGTCATCATTGTCTGATTCTGATAGAGAACTTAGGCCTATATTGTCCATAAAATCATCTTCAGAACTAATATCGCTATTTTCAATGTTTATTCCACTTTCATTTCGAAGTGCGTTTATCAAAGTGTCTTCACTCACAGGAGAAACAGATCTAGGTCTTTTGTTTTGACCACTCATTTTTCACAGATCACAGCAAAACGAAAAACACACTTTATAAACTAAAACAATTCAAACTTGCTTAGCAAACTCAAAAAACAGTATAAAAAAGCAGCAGACTAACTGAAATCACTGTTAGTAATTAATCACAACCTGTAAGTAGACAGCTGAACATAATATAAAAACAAACTGACAGAAGTGATCGTATAGCCATGGCCTCTACGATTTTCGCGTCTTATATTAGTAATAACACTGTATGAAATGTCAAGATAAAATATGTTATGCATATATCCAAAAAGTTAATTTCTTCAACTTTAAACTACAATAAAGAATACTAAAATTCTTAAATACATATAGAATGAAACATTCAATAAAATCAAACTCTCAGAAGTGATCCTACAGCCATGGCCTCTACGATTTTCGAGTTTTATATTAGTAATACCACTATATGAAATGTCAAAATAAAATATCTAATGCATGTATCCAAAAAGGTAATTTCTTCAGCTTTAAACTGCAATAAACAATATTAAAATCCTTAAATAAATAGAGCCATAAATTAAAGAAATGTGACCTGACGATATATCGGCAAGCGGGCATATTCGGCCCACTATCAGCTGACGATATATCGGCAGGCGGGCATATTCAGCTTACAATGAGGTGACGATATATCGGTAGCTGGGGCTCAAAGGGTTTAAATAATAAGAACTGCGAATGAATACATTTTTTTTTAAAGGCTTGTCTCTAGAACACACCATATTTAAATAACTTCTTACTGAATGGATATTGACAACAACTTGATACTAATGACTTTATATTGTATCACGATAAGCTAACTAAAATAATATCAATAAAAAAAACACCTCATGTAGAGCTGGCAATTAAACTGTCATACTTCCTTAAACAATTTTACATTTAATATCTACAATTTAAAAATATGTCGAGCTCGGATAGAATTGTTATAACTAAAACTTATTTAATGACTTACTTATAAAAGAGTAATTGTTTAAACAAATAAAATGTCAGAAACTAGCGATACTTCACCAAGAAGGTGATGTTTATATGTATATTTCAGCAGATTTCCATAATACTAAACATATTTGTCGGCTTTATTATAAACCTGGCTATTATTGGTAATAGTTTAATAAATACTAAATAAGAAAGGCATGACTTATAAAATGCTAGCTTATATACGAGTAAATAGAACTTCCGACGTATTGATTTAATATTACATACATTTATTGTACATAATACTACTTTATTTGTATTAGTTCTTCGTTAACACGTACACTACGTCAATTTGTTCTTAATTCATTGCTTCTCTACTTTGCTCTTGGTTATCTACTTCTTACGTATATAAACAACAATTTGACCATCCATCGAGTAAAACCAATTCGTAAGTGTTCTCACTCAGAACATTATATATTTTACTTTTAATTATAAAAAAAAATATATATTCACTTTTTATATCAAGATAATACAATAATACTTTTTCCGTAGACGTTGTTCTACCTGGAATCCAATTAATCAATTGCCGTGACTGTTGGTAATACAAAGAAAACAAAATGTTGACGGAAACTTGGGAACAGTTTTTTTGTATTTAAAGTAGTTTATTAGTCACGGACGTTGTTGGATGGAAGTGCTTATTGAAAACGTTTATGGAAACATGATACCAGTTTGTTCTAATGATGTTTTGTGTTGTAAAAAGGCGAAGAATGAGAGTGATGGTACCTGTAAAAACTTTATTATGAAAGTAACACATTATATAAATATTGTTATTGGAAGTGTTACTTAATGTTTACAATTTGTAAATCCCATCATACAAAGTTCGTAAACGGTGATTGAAAAAAGGGGCAACCTCTGAAACATTAATAATATGATATACAGTCGAATTGGGTTTTAAGGGCTTCAGCTAATGCGTCTACTCGGACATAGCGTCATTTTTGTAGGTCCTGTCAAATTGTTATCTTTTACGGGTTTTAAGGGCATCAGCTAATGCGTCTACTCGGACATAGCGTCATTTTTGTAGGTCCTGTCAAATTGTTATCTTTTACGTTATTATAAACCCCTGTTTTAGCGTCAATAAATATTTTATCCACTCTATTGTAACGTCTTAAATCTACAAAATATTTTACTTCAATTTGAATAAACATTTCGTAATTATGTCATACTGTAGTAAACGTCAATTATTAAGGTGCGACGCCACTGAACAAATAAATGCACTGTCAGTTGTGTGTAACTAAACCTATGACCTTCCTGGGAAAATTTTAGGGCGATAAAAAAGTGAGGGATAAACCACTCAATCATATAGACTGGCGAGACATTTATTGTTGTGATCGCTTCCCAGGTGTATGCTTGCGATATATAGCAGGCATGGCGTGCGAAGTCAATGTCGGTGTGAAATGTTCCTTAGGAGGGGTGGGAGAGTTAGGTGTTGTTATAGTGGAACCCTCCTCTACCGACTTTGACGGGGCCATCCGGAGATTACATTTTCAATCTACTTGTTGTGTGTAAAACGTTAAAAATAAAGTTTCAGTTACTCTGTGCGCATAAATAAACGTGTGAAATGAAATACAACACTTAGTTGAAGCAAAATCCAACTTAAACTGCACGAAGCTTTTCCACTAAACCTGCACATGGAAAACAACGATTTAGTACTTAAATTGATTGCTTACATCAATATGATTCACATATTATGTAGATTTATCGATAACTATAACGTCAGATTACTTATGTATATGGTGTCTATGCAATAGCACAGTCAAACTATAAATTTCGAATGAAACTGTTTTAGGATTTTTTTTTAATTAATAATAATTTCTTTATAAATATACTCATACGATAAAAATAATAATAAAGAAGCTAATAGTAATTTCATAAAGTAAAAATGAAAACTTGCAGAAAGTCTAGCTTTCTGTGTATTATTTTAGTATTTATAAGTAGGACTATCATGAGCCAATAGATTGTTCTTTGGTAGTTCAAGAACTCATCAAAGTGAAAGTAGCACTAGAGTTTAAAAAAATACATGAATTTAAGTGCCAATTGAACATAAAAAAAACCTAATGTTCTTTAAAATTTTATGAATTTGATTTAAATTTACAATGTAGACATTCCAATACAAAAGTGCCACAATAAGGCAACAATGAAAGAACTTGATTATTTATCTCAGTATTGAATGGTACTAGCACAGGCGTTAAAAAGTCTCACATATACTTCCAGTTTAAGGATTTTTTTCACTTGATTACTAAATTGCTGTGTTCAAATAATGCGATTATTTGCACCATGGAACTGTAAACTGCAAAATAAATGCAATTAGATTTTCTTAGTTGATGGTTGTATTTACGGTAAAATTTAACATATATAGTATTGAGGCTGCTAAAGCATCAAAGTAAATTATATTTAATATAAATCTCATACACATCAGGGAAATATTAAACTTTGAAATGTAAGTACACAAGTAGAAACTGTTCATGTTTTGACACTTTATCCACGAATCAATGATAATTTTCTCGAGGACGATGTTTTTCTGCAGTTGATCTATTCAGGAGATCAAGATGAGAGAGATTGTGTAGGAAATTGGGAATTCAAAGAGTGTCAAAATCAGCTACCATTATCCAAACTAATATATCGAGTGAATATACCTTGTAGGACACTGTGAGGTTACAAAATACAATTTTTACTCATACCGTCACCTACAAGACCAATATTTACATAATAATTAAACATAACTTTTTTAAATGTAAATTTTCTAATACTATAAATAATACTATAAATAATATTTCAAAAATAAATATGCAGGGGAACTTATTTCTATTTGCTGACGATGCATCCATTTTGTTCAAAGGGAAATCCTGGAATGAAGTTTATTCCCAGGCTACTTGCGATTTGTCAACAATAAAATGTTGGTTCGATCATAATGCACTAACTCTTAGTGTCCGTAAAACAAAGTATATGACGTTTTCAATAAGGGAGAACAATCGGGAACATATTAATAGAGAATTGGTTTTGCACTCGTGCGGTGACATAATCAGTAATCATTGCGGCTGTGATCGGCTCGAAAGAGTCGACAAATATAAATATCTTGGAGTTATGTTTGACGATCGATTAAAGTGGAATGAGCATATCTCTTTTATTAAAGGTAAAGTTCGTAAACCGACATATGTGTTTAGACGGTTTGCTGGCATTTTGAATGAAAGCGAGTTAAAACAAGCGTACTACGCGTATGTGCAATCAATTTTACAGTTTGGTATTATTGCATGGGAAGGTGCTGGTAAAATTCAGATTGAGCGCATACTAGTTGCGCAAAAAGCTGTTCTAAAAGCAATGATGAATAAGTCTCGAATGTATCCAACTGAAATGCTATTTAAAAATATCCAAGTGCTAGATATAAGAAAACTTTATATTAAATCTATTCTATTGCATATATTTAAGAATAAAAGTAAGATATTTACAAATATTAGGCATACGTACAGCACGATAAATGCTGTAAGATTCGGGATCGCAATAAAAGGTCAGAATTAAGTGCGCAATATGTGGCTCAGGTGTTGTATCGGAATGTAACACTGAAGCTGAGAGACACGGAATTGCTTCAAATAGACACATATAAGAAACACGTGACACAATGGCTGCTTAACATTGGTAGGGATGAGTCTGAAAACCTCCTCAGGTCGGTGTATAATTGTAGATAATTAGAATATAAGTGAGTGTATATACCAGGATGGGAATGTATGATACAAGTAAGATTGTCTGAGATGAAAGTGTATGTGTTTAGGTATAAGAATGTTTGGTATAAATTTATAATTGAGATAATTATACAGGAGTGTATGTGTCACGTTGTATATGCATTTTACACGAGGGTGAGTGGATTTATTTATTTATATTATTATTGCTGTTTTTTTTTTGTTTTTTTTATAAGGCGAAAACTCTATACTAATATTTATGAGTGTACATAGTGCTGGGATGTATGTGCATGCTAGTGTATTGCAATGGATGATTAAGTGTAAGTATATATATTTGTGGAATGAGTTTGATTGTATGATAATCTATAGATGTATGCTTGGGTATAAATGGTTATTATTATTATTCTCCTCTTCTCATCTTGTTCTTGTGTGTGTGTTCTTGTGGTATGTGATAGTCTATTGGCGTTTTATCTCAATAACTACTACACTGCCACCACCAGAACAACAATATAAATAAGTCTTTATAAAATAATTATGACTATAAAATATAGTTACATGTCTGGCATGATAGTTTCGATCGCATTGCATTTGGGCACTCAACTCATTACCTACACACAGGCGTAAGCCCATGTAGGGATTATTCTTTTGAACCAAATTGTAAGAAAATGTAAAACCAAAACAAAAAGAATAAAACCATATTCTATTATATTCTATTAAGACAAACGACTTACCTGTTATAATACGAAATTTTGAACGTTTGTTCTATTTTCAGATTGGTATCTTGCGTTAGTGGTCGTTTAAACATTAACAACATATAAAACATCAACAAACTATTTGAATTAACGACATAGGTGACAGCAGGTGACACTGTGGCTTCAGTAATGACTTAATTATATTAAAATTAGCAACTTTGATACTAAAACTAAAAAAAAATAGTTCAACTACCAATTTTAATGGAAGCTAACGTAAATCACTAATAATATTGTGACAATACAAATAAGGTACGATTCCAGAGTTAAATTTTAAATGTTACAGTAAATTATAAATCCGCACACCAAAATAGCCCAAACAAAAATTTCACGAAAATATAAGTAATAAATAGCATCTCCCAAACAAAGTACATTAATGTTTTGATTTATTTTCAACAGATGAAATGTTTTGCTTAGCGAATGATTTATGATGGCAGACTTTATGCAATGGGCACAATACTTTATTTATATCAATCGTGCACACTTATATTATAAATAATCTCCCGGTACCTTTTGGACAAAACAATAAAAATATAATTTGTCAAGGGTTAGTAGCTTATACCTAAAATAACTGGATAAAAACCATATCACAGTTAAAAGTGTGTGTCACTCCATCAATAAAATAGCACGTTCAATTTAAAATAGCATATAAAAACGGTGAGGCATAGAAAAAATTTTAAATATTTTAATATTATTATTTATACTTGCCTTAGCAATCCTTTTAAAAGTCTTATCGTTTACAGCTGTTTCACCTTTTCATTTTCAGGCATCATCAGAACGAATAGTACACAAAAACACACTTTTCACAGTTACACTTATTAATAGATTAAAATTACATTTAACACAATGGTAGACTTGATGACAGTCGCATATTATGACTCGAATAAATTCAATAAGTGTTTTTTATGTTTAATTTATTATGTTTTTATTTGTTTATGTGTTAAATGTCATTTTAATCTGTTAATAAGTGTAACTGTAACTAAAAGTTACAGTGTAACTAAGTAAGTGTAACTAATAGTGTGTTTTTGTGTACTATTCGTTCTGATGATGCCTGAAAATGTAAAGGTGAAACAGCTGTAAACGATAATACTTCTAAAAGGATTGCTAAGGCAAGTATAAATAATAATATTATATATAATAGCAATCAGATATGGCTACAAATAAAAAAATGGATAAAATATTTTGTTCTTGGTTTGTTTCATAATGTCTTTACTTACTGCTGGCTAAACTAATAAAGACGGAGTAGTATCTAAGCACAAGTAAGCCGAACGCATGAAACTACGCTAGAACTTTCAATTATATTGGATTTTCTGAATGAAGCAGACTACACGACAAAGATATCCATTGCAACACGTTGCTCCATAGTAGCAGTCTGCTATTTAAGTGAAATTATCCGATTTCAATTCTAACGAGTTCAAACGATTTTCAATCTACAATAATCAAGGTGGGCATTTAATTTTATGAAACTAAATATGTAAAACATACTGTAATCAAATAGAAATTAAAAATAGATTAGCTTTAAGAAGTTAAGGCAAAATTGTTACATCTATTACAAATTATCAATTTAGTTCTTCTAAAAATGTGTTAAATAAATAATTGTTGTCCCCACTTAGACAGAATAATTCATCTGTGACTTTTAGGCATCATTAAATACATATTATAGGCATATGGAGTTTGCTATTGTTGTTTTCACTTATTTATTTTTATTGCTAAAAGTCATGATAATCGACTTATTGGAGAAATAGTTTCCAAATAACATTGACTAAAGTAAAATATCACGTTTACTTGATTACTTTTTATTGTTTGCCAACATGCGAATTTTACAAAATACTTGAACATGTATTATATCCAGCAAGCTACTTATCCCCAGTTAAGTTAAGCTGAACAAATACAACTGGAATTTCAGTTAAGTTAATTTTAGGCTTAAAGTTTAAGTGATTATTTTTAAAAACTATTCTTTTATTTTAATTTTAAGCTTTCGTTAAATAAAAGCCTACTCAAGAGAAACGCACAAGGTAGTTTTAAATTACTTTGAAAAACTGCTATATCTAACTAACAGCTTTGACAAACTATATGCAAGGTTATCGGTGTGTCTAGAAATATTTAGCTCAGACCAGGCCTTGGCCTCGTACTAGCGACCTACATCACGCAAACGGGGAAAGAAATACAGTTTTCCGTTTAGAAGAAATTTAATATCCCCAGACATCAATAACAGTATATTGTTATTGCAGGTTTCTTCAAAAATATTTATTTTCTGCAACTATTGCGAAGTAGCTGCAATATTTTAAGTTATAGTTCAAGAATATAAAATAAACAACGTGTTGGTAGAATTAAACATTCGATCACAATCAGATATTGTTTTGATATAGTCTAATTTGCTAAGCATAAGTTTTATTAATAATATTACTTTGCTATTGAGATATACTTTGCACGAAAATTGTTGACTGATTGTAAAGTAGATTACAAATTTATATTACTGTGATCCTCAACAAATTTTAATATTTTACAAATATATTATATTATTAGTATTAGTGATACAAATGTAAATACTGTATAGGCTTACAGTTTATATTGTTATTACTGTTGATGTTGCATCTCCATTTTTAGAACAAAACAGATATGATTGACACTTATTGTACTTTAGTATTAAATGAAGTTGTTCACAATGTAAATATATTCTACTATAATTAAGTAATGCAATTGAAAATTAATTTATACATTTTACTTTCTCAGTATACTATATTATAGAGAAAGTATAGTGATCACCAAAAAAATCGATGTTGAGATTTTTGTTGAAGTATCAGTTTTAGGACCTTCTGAGTCCAAAAAAGTGTTTTTTACAAAATGTATGTCTATATGTTTGTATGAATGTGTGTCTGTATGTATACAAAGAGTGAGCGAAAACTATTAGATAGATTTCAAACAAATTTGCAACAGACATGTCAAGTTGGCCTGTATAGATGCACGGAAAATCGTTTTGAAATCGTTTGTATAGATGGTATTGAAAATTTTCGAAAAACAACCCCATTTTTTGCAAAAAACCCCCAAAAAATCAGTTATTATTTTTTTATAAAAAAAACGGCTCTAACGATTTTGATCAAATTTGGCTTATTTGTAGCCTACCATATTTTTGTATTATTATTTGTATTTTATTTGTACCCTATCATATGCAAAAACCCGCATCTTTCAAAACATTCTCGTTTAGCTAATAATAATAACTGATTTTTGGGGGTTCTTTTTGCCATAAAGGGGGTTGTTTTTCAAAATTTTTCAAAACCTTTTTTCGTGCATCTATACAGGCCTAATTGACGTGTTTGGTGCAAATTTGTTCGAAATCGATCCAATAGTTTTCTCTCTAGATAATAATAATAATATTTATTAGTTAATCTCCTATTTTAATAACTTACCTCTCCTACCCCACCCTACAATTATTTATGAAGTCACAGTGAATATGATTAATAATTTAAATATGTGTGTGAGAAAGTATGTGCCAGTTCCTGATACCGTTTATTTTAACTAGGGTTTATATTTGCTGATTTGTTTTTGATAAAAGTTATAGGCAATACCAGATAACACAGCTGATTAAAATTAAATGACTCATGGTTGTGGCAAATGCCTAGCTAGGATCAGTACGAATGATTCAGACATTAGAAACCTATTTTAACCAAAGTTTGGACTAAAATATATATAACTAATCATTAACGCGATTGATTGAAACAAAGTGTGTGAAATGAAGGTAGGTTAACATATAAAAGAAATACCTAACCAAATATTTATATATATATGAATAGCGTACAGAATTTGCTTTAGTTAATGAACTGAACCATGTGAAGTTATTCCTAGTTTGTGTAATAGTAATAAATAAAAATATCTTATTTAGAAAAGTAAACTTTTCTATATAAAATTTTAAAATTCATACATTATATCTCTCATAACATTGAGGGTGTGGAGCTTAGCATTAGTAGATATATTAAACTAATTTGTAGGACAAACTATTATTATAGTTTTGCCAAAAATATTGCTTTGTGTTCAGGTTTAGATAATAGATTTGTAAAATCTATTTACCGGTACATTTTGGTTCTGATAACTGATTTTGGTTCTATGTTTATAGTGAAGTCACTCTTAGACAAACTGTGTTAAAACTAATTTGTAGTATATCTATATAAATCTATCTATATAACCTGGTTATCCGTCTTGCAACTTGGTTCGATAGTTTGACACTAGACGTTTCGGGAACAGGTTCCCATCTTTAGGTTTAGAAAATATGTTTTACTCACATGTGAGTACGTCAAAAATAAAGTTAAAAAATACCACACACACACACACACACACCAACACACACACACACACACACACACACACACACACACACACACACACA
>JAGFPH010000069.1:385173-395699 GCA_018207615.1 Philaenus spumarius
GGGACTTTTTGCCACCCCTGTATACTGAAACACCCAAGTATTTTTGTTAGGAATATCTCCTTATTAAAAATTTGGAAAATAAAAAAATAAAGCTTTTAAAAAAATGTATATCTGTTTGAAAATTAAATAATTAATTAGGATATAGGACAGAGTATCAAAAATGTTGCATTAATTCGCCATACCAACATGAATATAATTATAGTTAAACTTATTTAAAAAAAGGAAAACTACTCTACTGTATGGTGATAGAAACAAGAGTTTTTAAAATATCTATTGCATTTTAAGTATATTGTAGTTTATGACTTGATGAAATGTAATACCGTGTATTTGAAATATTCATGTAGGGATTTATGACTTTAATCATGTAAGATTTTTGACACTTGTAAAATAGTTTTAAGATTAAGTTTTGGATTTTTGTTGGATTCCACCAAATTCGACCTACGCATCAAACTTTTATTGGCAAGTGGTCTGACTCCAAATAAAAATTAGGTTGAAATAACTGCAAAGTTTAAATCAAGATATTGTCCACTATACTATTAAAACTTTCACAATAGTTTCTACATCCAATAATGCAATGCGATACAAATAATAAAACAAGGTTGAAATTTGAGTTGGCCATTCTCAATTATAATCATAGATTAACAGGAAAAACTTATAATATCTTTAATCGCTAGCATAAAATGTAACAACTATTATAAATCCCAACTCCATTAATCTTATTTTGGATCTACTCTTCTCTAACAATGAGATCTAAATGAATACTTTAAAACATTAACACATTTGTAATTTCGTTTATTATTAATATTGAAACATATAAAACATATTGAGTATTAATTGGATTGTAACGTCCTTATTTAGATAGAAATTTAATTTACCGTGTAGTTTCTCAGCTAAATTATTTATGGAATTTACCGAATGTATTGGAACCGATTATAATTGTTTTTGAAGTGCTTTAATAAAAACCCTCAAATTAAAAAGTGCTTACACCAAATGCTTGTCTAATCGTTTTCGTATATTACTTCATGCTCAACATAACACTTATAATATTATCATATAAACCAGAATATGATTTCGTTTCATAATTCTACTGACCCTCGAGTCTGTCTTACATTAATGAATGGTTTAGAGCTACTTACATATTTTCATCTTATATATTACTTTTCCACTTTCATTAAACACTTGTTATAACTATTAATTTATTAAAATTTTCTCAACACTTCACTGATTATTAATGATTGCTCACTCTAATGATATTGTATATTGGATGATTTCCACTTGTATACTTTCTTAAAAAAAGATGTTTTTCCGTGTAATACCCCTCAAGCTTCCTTTTTACACCTTGTTCTCTCTCAAAATCTCCCTTTCCATTTTTGAACACGATATTCTTAGTCGTCTTAGCCTAACAACAGACGAGACACCACTGGACGGTACACTGGTAGCGATCGGTATTCGTGATCGGTAGCCAGCACAGACACTGCAGAGACACCGGTGTCTCTGACGTCACATCTACTTTCTATTTATTTTCGAAACATTCAGAATGTTCATAGTTTTTGTCAGTAGGCTTAGGAGATATAATTTATAAATGAACAGAAGACTTCATTGTAGCAATGTTTTTTCAAAGTTTTATTAGAATATCCATCGCTGAAGTCCCACAAACAAGGTCGATTAAGAATAATATTAATTTATAAATTACTAGGTGTACAAATTTTCCATTGAAATGTTTATATTCAATGCCAATTAATAATTGTTGTAAATTTGTAAAAATATAAATGATAGGCCTAATTAAAATAAAAAAATTAAATGTGCACGGTCGTGGGACCCCTGTCAGGATCACGCCTTTTCTTCAGTTATTTTACCAACCTTAATGGCAACATACACACATAATTTTTATCATTCAATTGCCGTTTAGTATTAGATTGTTTTTTATAGAAATATTTACAGTTTCCATACGTTTAATGTTATTATAATAAATGTTATTATATAATGAATTATTTATAACATGGAAGATAAAAAGGTAAACACAGTTAAATGTCCATTCATTATTAGCCTAAGTACATTCAATAAACATAAAATGTTTTTTCTTCAGTCTAGGCCTAACCTAAAATTATTGTATGTAATATGTTGCCGTTAAGGCAGGTAAAATAAATTAAATGGGTCTTTTCTGTTATATCCCCGCATTTACAAACTATTTTGCTATGGCAACAGAAATGCAAAAATAATAAAACAATACCTAAAAGGTTCTAACCTAACCTATTTAGTCACTGTATGTTTACCTGTATTCAACATTTAACAGTAAAATGTAAAAAACAACGTCGTTGTCTGCAAAAATATTAGGCTAGAGTCAAATAGTAAAGTTACGCGTATGCTTTTGATATTAGATAACCATCTACGCGTAATATCGACAAAAACTGGAAACTTCCTTTCTTATATGTTATGAAGTAGTTATAAATAGTTATTTGCACATTCCCGATTAATCCTCATTCTATAGAAAATAGTTTAAGAATAGAAAATAGTTTGTAAATGCGGGTATATAACAGAAAAGACCCAATTAAATATACACACAACAATTTTATGTTCTTAGACTGATGAACGAAAATTTTGTGTTTATTGAATGTATTGAAAATTAATAGACATTTAACTGTGTCTATTCATATATTAAAATTTTCTACTAACATTGTTATATATTTATTTTACCAATTAATAATTTTGTTGTGAATTTTAAAAATTTAAATGATAGACCAAATTAAAATAAATACTATAATAACATAACAATTTAATAAAACTCAAAGTATTAAAAGAAGTAAAACGCAAAAGCTTTCACACGTATACAATTTACTAATTTTTAAATGGTGGCGCGCTACTAGTGTCTCGTCTGATAGTCACAATTCAAACGAATGCCCTTGCTGAATCCCGTACATGTCATCGTCCAGTGTCCCAGATTCTCGCGGGAAGAGACACCGTAGAATCACAGAATCTGGTAGTGCGCTACTCAGTGTCTCATCTGTTAACACATATTTAATTGATAGTACATTTAGTGTCCCGTACACTAGTGTCTCGTCTGTTGTTAGCCTTAGATTGGACGACAGTTTCTTGATTTGTCCCTGTTGGCTTATACATTTCAAATGATTTACTGTCGGCAAATCATTTTGTAGTGTTCGGAGTATCTCTGTCCTCACGGAAATCTTCTGGCTGTGCGAATTCGTACTTTGATGAAATTTAGTTCTGCTCACCTTTGAGTTCCACATCCGTTTCTACTTTCTGCTTTTTGAAATAATATCTGTCGCAGCTGGATAGGGATAGTTCTAGCTGCTAGTAGAAAAGGAGAGTAGTATCCGATAGTAACTCACCCTCTACTATCCCTGTCTCAACACATCCTGTTGGAGCGCCGAGTTAAGTTGAATAGGTCCACGTGACCTACTCGCAGCTAGTACTCTCCCTGTCTAGACACGCACTCGCTGTTCCCCGCCACTCCCCACAGACACAGTGCGTTTCACAGGAAAAGCTTTCCTTATCAGGGTGTCTGCTATAATAATGTGAGATTCCACTGATCTAAGCAGTTCATTAAATTTTCCAATGCTCGTTCTCATGTGTCTTTTGTACTCAGATGGATCCTCCCCTGCGAAGAAATAGCGTTTGATAGGCTCCTGATACGTCTCTTCTCCCTACCCAATCTTTTTAAATACTCTACTTTTGTTTAACAATTCTTGTAACTCTTGACTCATCCGTCATCCGACACTGTTAGCACGTCACTCTCGACTGACGACTCGCCTCGTCTATACACTTACTCTCCACTTTTTTCACTAGTTGGTCCTACTCTTTTCTTCTACTAGCAGCTAAAACTATCCCCGTCTATAAGCAATTTTTCTGGATTGTTCAAATTAAATCGAATCGATTTTTATAAACTTTTTTATGTAATTTTTAATTTCATATGTTAAAATTTATGAAATCGATTTTATTAGTTTGTGTGATATCTGGCATTTCCAGATATTTCGCTGAAAATTTTTATAGATTTAGAAATTGTTAAAACTTATTTAGTGAATAAGTAAGAAAGTAGGAAATAGGAGGTTTTAGTTATGAAAAAATACTGTAAGATATTGTTTTGTCTATGTTTTAGGAATAGCCAAATATTTTAAAGTAATTTGTAAAACACAAATTTATTGTAGTATCAAGCCGGAAATAATTAATGTTAAATTATAGTACTTGTTGACGTAAGGAAATTTTAAAATGTAAAATTTAACTGTGTAAAAAATTATATGCCTTTCTTTTGTCAATAACATTCATCTTTCTTGGTTGAACAGAGTGTGTAATATTAATATACTTGTAACAATATATAGGTACTGTGTCAAAGGTAAACAGATCAGCACCAACTTCAAACAGGTTAAAATTACACAAAAGTGCGAAATCCTTCTATTATTTAACATTCCAGTCTTCACGTAAACACTTTGGCTCTTCTGAGGGTCCACATCACCACTATCCCTCAACTCTACCCTGATCCAACTTTCTCTGTCTGATTGTACAATACTCTGGTTTGGTTCTAGTGGATGACGCGGTTACCACAGGTTTTACTAGAATTACATTATATTTCACTTTTACTTTATAATTGAGTTAGACACTTCACTGATGGCGGGAAATCAATTATAAACAACCTTGAACGAATACATCACACATTACTAAACCAAAAGTCGCTTTTTCGATTTAACATTGACAATCTTCCATGTTTTATTACGCGATCGCGATATAGGATAACAGGATTGTCAGATTTGTCGGGACTAGAATGTTTGGAAGTAAAAAGTCCTAACTACTTATTTTTATAGTTATATATATAATCAAATTCAAGGCCTCAAATTAGGTTACACCGGCACCCGTTAGTAAGAAGTTGAACTCTTAAAGCAATACACAATCTAGCTTCTTTGTTTGATACCAGCAATGTTTATTACAATGTTAATTAATTAACACTCTTATGGCTCCCACAGCGGCCATTTGTAGAAGTGTCGGGTTTAGACGAGTAACCACGCTAGTCCCAAAAGACAAGCTCCGTAATACATGGTGACATCAAATCTCAGCGCCACGACAAGCAACTTGGTCACGTGTTTTATCCAACATATTGGCTTACATAATAAGAGTGAAATTAAAGTTTTAAAAGAATCATTAAAAAACTAAAATATTGAAACTTTGATGTTGTGTATAAACAAATATAAAGTAACTGTGATCAACCACTTGACTATGCTATTGTTTACCTTAATCTATACGTATAAAAGCCAAATACCATTGACTCATTGACTCATCACAGTTTCTCCAAAACCACGAGGCCTACAAACATGAAATTTGGCACTAATACTCTTTACAGGCTCTAGACGCGCACTAAGAAAGGGTTTCCGAAAATTCTAAATTTTAGGGGGGTTTTGGGGGATCAAAGTTACTAAATCACGATTTCTCAAAACCTACCGAACGGATTGGAATGAAATTTGGTATGTAGCTTCCTCTGGGGCCATAGGTGCTCGCTAAGAAAGTTTTTCAAAAAATTCGAAATTTTAGGGGAGGTTTGGGGGGTCAAAGTTACTACAAGAAAACATCGAACGGATAGGAATGAAATTTGGTATGTAGCTTCCTCTAGGGCCCTAGGCACTCGCTAAGAAAGGGTTTTGGAAAATTCGAAATTTTAGGGGGGTTTGGGGGGGTCAAAGTTACTGAAAAGAAACACCGAACGGATTGGAATGAAATTTATTATGTAGCTTCCTCTAGGGCCCTAGGTGCTCGCTAAGAAAGTTTTTAAAAAAATTCGAAATTTTAGGGGAGGTTTGGGGGGTCAAAGTTACTAAAAATCCCCATAAGAAATACATAGTGTAATACATTTATTGATATAATATATTTTTTGTTAATATACATTTAACTTTGATTTGTCTATCCGTGCAAAGCCGGGTCGGGCCAACTAGTGTTTATATAAAAACCTATTGATATTTATTACATAAACACTTTCGTTGATATTTTATATTTTCCCCATCAACCGAAATCCGATTTATTTAACAAGCAAATACACGAGGATTTTAATTTCTATTTGTAGTCCTCAGAGCCATGAAGTTATCGTCATTGCTGGCATCTAGTGATGTACATATATGAGTGTACATGAAAAACACTGGAAGTAGACATGGCTCTATTGACAAAAGTTTTACGATCGATCGTGTACTAACAAGGCTTTTATCCGAGGTATAAGGTGCTTGGTAGGGAGGATTATTTTCACAAGTGTTTTATTAGTAAGTGTATTGGGAGATTACACACTGAGTACAAAATCATTTTTATTGCTAACTCAAAACTAAAAAAAAAAAATAAAAAAAGTGGCATACTATATCCATCTGAGTATTATATAGGTTGACCTTTATCTCAAGTACACTTTGTGTCTGGGACACCCTATATATTAAGGTAAAAGAATAAAAAAGGTCTAGAAAAGTTTAAGAAATAGTAGCTTCGAAACAAATTAGATTACTATTTTGATTTATTCACCAGGAAAGACGTGTTTTGCTTGGCAAGTGATTTATGATGGTAGACAACATGCATTGGACACTACATTTTATGGATATCAATCGTGTACAAATATTTTAGAATATTTTTCCTAAGTCTTGTACGAAATAAAAACAATTTAGATAACTTTATGCATAAACGTTATCGAAAGGCTACTTATTTATTAAAATTAAACTACTGTACAATTTTAAACTGAATGTTTGTCAATTGAATGTTAATTTAAAGGTAAATGAACTATGGTAAATGTTACATTTCAGTTTCAAATTAAATATAATTTTACCCTAAACATACCAATTAACAGATAGTTTTTCTTTTAAAATAATTCTACAGAGATTTGTTGATTTTAAATTGTTTAAAAGCCCGTCTCTGAGTGAAAAGTTAAGTTGCCAATAGGACCTGTACTTCGGCCACCATTTTGAAAACATCTGTTTGCGAATATCCCGTAAACTACTGCTTGTATGACTACAGTCAAACGAAAATTTTTATAGAACTTAAGTCTCTAAAAACTTGATTTAAAACAAATTTGTAAAAATTTTTACTGAATGTAAATAGTCATTACTCTTCAATTTGTTCACTTTGCAGTTTTGCTAAATATAACATTGACGGCGAAGCATCAGTTTAGCAATATGTATGGCAACAGAGTTAACCGTTAACTGTTGGACAACTTTAAATACATTGTACCTACTATGTTTGTGTGTATTGGCATTTGTTTTATTTATTTAATAGTTTCTTAATACAATTGACTACAGTAAAATATTGCAGCTAGTCTGTTCAGATATTAACAACACATTATGTAAGGTTGAAATAACTAGGATTATCAATTTATTGCTCTAAATTTGTTAATATGTAATAAAAAATACTCTGTACTAACAAAGATAAATTTAAGTTGAATGGGTAAGTGTAAATACGTAGAATACAAATGTGAATTCTAGACGAATTAAAATCACCATAATAAATAATATTTGAGATTTAAATGCTTCTGCAATAACAAGCTAAGTTTTTTCTTGTAGTTTATAAGTTCTCATTTCTTTAAATATGTTAGTGACGCTAATTATTAAGAAAGGATACTTAAAATTGCATCATATTAAAGTTCCACGGCCAGTAGAAAATTATTAAAATTAAATCACAAGTGAAAATACATGGACCAAGACAGGGATTTGAACCCAGGACCTTAATCATTGCTTGGTAACGCTCTACTGACTGAACTACCCTAGTCACTCCAGATATTGGTCAATGTTATCTCACTTTTATTTACTGCATTTATTGAACCAACTGAGCGGTTTTACTGTATTTATTTAGAGCGTTACCACGGAATGGTAAAGGTCCTGGGTTTAAGTCCCGGTCCTGGTAAATATTTTTTCACTTGTAATTTAATTAAATTAACTCTTGCAGAGGAAGTGTGTATTAATATTTACTTTATTAACTGTGAATCATGTAAAAGGAAATACATTGGCCAAACTATTGGAAATATAAAGTATAGAGCAAAAATTAGTTTGCCCATTTAAAATTTAACAGACCAGAAAAATAAGCCAAAGCAAAACACTGTTTGGATAAAAATCACCATTGGAAAAGTGAAAACACCTTCTTATTAAAAAAATGTAACTCACTGGACGCTTAGGAAACTTGTACATAGAAATAGAAACATAATTTTTGTTAAAAACTCTATGCTAATGTAACATCTAATTTAGTTACAAAAGTTTGTAGTTGTAGTTCATGTATCACTGAGGATGTCGACTTTGTCGTTGAAACGTGTTTGATCATTAAAAGTATGTGTGTGAGAATTAAAGTGTATTGTTATTATTATTTTAAAATAATGCCTTCTCACTCGTCAAGCTCAAAGTTTATTAATCTAATTTATACTTAAATCAACGTTAATATGTGTATATTTATTATTATTATTACTTTAGCACTTGTTAATTTCTATTCTCTTTGCACTTATCCTGCATATATTATCCTGTAAATTATGTACACTTTAAATTAAACACTTTATACTACATCTTTTTTAGCTAATATTTGTTTTTCTATGCTGTTGTGTTGTTTCAATTAACATGACTCCAGCTTTAACTGCTATGTTTAAATAAATACTTATAAATTATTTAGCCTATACGTTTCTTCATTTCTACATAATTGTTTGTAGTGTTTATTATTATTGTACATATTTATTTTGTTTTGTGTGTACATATTTTGCGAACATAATATACTATAATGTATTAGTAAGTTCTGTATTTGAATATTTCACACAGTCTGTTTTCTTGTACTTTAATGTTGCGTTACAGATCTGACATATTCATTGCACGCGTTTTGTTTGTTAATCCAAGAACGAAAAAAAGCTACCATGTTTTGGTCCACTTAAAAAAAAAAAAATTTAATTTGAAAAAGATAAATTATAATTCAAAATCTAATTGTTTGGGACCTTTCGTTAAATTTTCTAAGTCAAACTGAACCCTCTTTACGAACCCTCTTTATATAAAACATTATATAATAATCAAAAAAGTATTGATGTTATTTTTATATTTTCCGCAAAATCTACTAATTACTACCTGAGTATTTGGAGGAGGGAGCCCAGTGATGGCTTTAAGCTCAACAACACCTTTCAATGGATATGTTTACTGCCCAAGAAAAATATAGGTTAGGTTCTTACGACAAATTGCAAGATATCGTGGAAATAGTAAGTTAGATTTGTACATTAGAATTGGTATATTAGCCAACATTTCATAAATTTATGTTAAAGGAAGATGTATGAATGTTGCCGAAGTTCAACGAATAGGTCATAATGTATAATCCAGGGTAGATTTTGTTTAGAAATTACAAATAATGAGTGAAATCAGATGTTAAACTATTTTGGTTTTTACAGATGTATGAACACTCAATTGTAGAAGTTGATTTAGTTTTAACATTGGTAGCAGAGCTTTGTTTATCAAATTATAATAAACATTTTCTTATAGTTCAATTTTATCTTTAATTCATTCATGAAAATATGTCTTATACGTTACAGTACGTTCTACTAGTATACTTTAATTTATTGAAATCAAATTAACAACGCAATCAACAAATATTTACTAATATAATTGTTTAGTACTAAGATTAAGAAGATTGTAAAGATTAAGAAAATAAAAAAGTGCAAAACGTAAAAATAGGAGAAAATTAGTTATGCAAATAAACAACGTATGAAAGTACCTATGTGTGTGTGTCTGGAATTAGAAACAACTCGATCACGCTACTGAACCTCTGACGTGAGTTGAGCCAATTTTAAAAATTAAGTTTATAATTTTTTAGGGTTTCAACCTACTATTTTTTAGTGAAATTCACTAGAAAAAATGAGCTATTGCAGTGGCCCTTATAGTAAGACCCAAGGTCGGGAGTAGCAAATGAGTACCGATCATGGTCCCCTGAACACGTTTTTGGGGGACATTAAAAATCATATATATATTATGTTAGCCAAAACAATCCAACAATAGGAAGCACGTGTTTTTTATCGGAAGTAACTATTTTTTGAGAATTTTCTTAGGAGAATGAATTGGTTTTTCTACAAAAATAAATGTAGGACATTATTCTGCACATTTTGTTTTTTTACACGACCTTATAGCTTGGTTCCCCCAAAATCGATCAAAACGTAAAATCCCATAGAAGTACCCGGTTCAAAGCTATGTGGTGGATTCTATGCAATGCATTGTTTATTGAAGATACTTCCAATAAGGGGGTTGGCGTGCGAATCACGCAATGCTTTGTGTATTGAATTTACTCTCAATATGCGGAATGGAGTGCAAACCATTTTGCAGCTATACAGCACCGTCGTGAATAGACCTATTTCCCAAATTGTTGGTTGAAACCCTAAAACATATTCCCATAAAATTAATTTTGGAAATTTTCTCCACTCACGTAAGCGGCTCAGCTGCGTGGTCAAAAATTATTTAAATTGGTTTTCTCACGAATTCACTGAATTAGCTGAATTTGTTTGCATTTTAGCCTAAAGCCTTGGCTCACCCGCTACTTTGTTTTGCTCGTAGGGG
>JAGFPH010000069.1:395709-407438 GCA_018207615.1 Philaenus spumarius
TCGACCTTGTGGACTAGGACTATAGAGTGCTTCAATTCGCTCGCAGTTTGCATCCCTGCCGTCGGCCTCGGATCAATCTGCCTCCACGGTCAAATATAAGGTAGTGTGAAAAGCTAAATTTCTGTCATATGTATGTGAATAAGGAACTCGAAATGTAATGACATGTTTGAAAGAAGAGTGTTAGTAAAACTAGACTAATATATCATCCTTATATATTATTTCGCAAAGATGTTTTTGTGTCTCTAAGTGATAAAACCCTCAATTCTTCATCAAAATTAATTATTCAAATATCATTTTAAAGCTATGTTCCCCGCTATTGACGAAAAATAGAAAAATAGCTTTAAGTTATTGTTTTCATTAAAACAATTTATTAAAAAAACTTTCCTATGCAAGTTCATATGATTCCTAATGAGTTAGATTGTTTACGTTCTTTATGCAAGTGTAATCTATCACGCAAATGAATCAAATTAAAGCAACGTAAAGCGTTACAGCTAAACACTTATATAAACCAACGTAAATAAATAAACGTAATTAACTGAATTAAATCAACGTATTAAATCAGGTAAGTGCATTCCTACTCCTAAGTAGCGAAATATTCGCACGGGTAAGCCAGTTTAATTTATTGCAAATATGAATATTCAAATGAATAATTAGTTATTAATATCTACGCATATTGTTTAAGGAAAGTTTAATTGTATAAAAGATTGATATTTCTTTTTGGGGCGTTGTCTACGGAAGCGACTGTTGAACCCTAACTTGTCCAGAAATGCAAAAAGAACTTAGCCTCTAATTAATGATTTCTTTGGGAATACCAGGATCCAGGAATATTATGTATTTGGGTTTTGCTAAAGGAAACACATTACGCTAAACACGGGTGAGTCAGCCATGCAATTCCCAGATCGTAATATTAAATAATGCTTAGTAATTCAATTCTAAAGTTAAGGGAAAATTTCAAATTTTCTCAAAAGCAAGAAAGAAAGGTGGATTTTGGATGAATAAAGAATACACCTAAAAGAAAGGTGGAATAAGAAAATAACGAATTTTCAATATTATAGAAGTAAATTAAAATCGTCGAGTTTAATTGTCATATAATTATAAAAGAAATAAAGTTAAGTAAAATTTAATCATAACAAGTATTTGTAAAAGGAAAGTTTTATAGGAAAATCAAAAGAAAGTTTAAACATTAATATATAAAAAAGGGTGAGAGTTTTCATACCTTAGAGTCAAGATAAATAAGAAATTTATATTTTAAAAGATTATAATAATAATTAAAGTTAAAGTAGTAGAGTGTAATAATGTATGTAAAACCCAGTGTACCAAATAAGTTTCGGGAAATTAGTTAAATTAAAAAACAGAAAAATCGTTACTTTTATAAGTCCCATAACTCAAAAAAAAAAACTAAGGAAAATTCACAAAATGGCGTCTAGTATATAATTTCGCAAAGGAATACAGAATAGAAGAAAAGAAATCGCGAGTTGGAAAAACTGGAAGACATTCCCGGAAAACGTAACGAGAAAGGCACGTGTAGGCCTCGCGCGAGGACGCGAAGTCGCACGAACACCACTCGAATTCGTAAAGGAAGAGGAAAATTCAAGGAACCAGAAAAGCTCACTTGCGAAAAATCAAATGACGCCGTGATGAGTTAAAGACAAAAGAAGGAGAACAATAGTGGTTTTACAGCGATAACAGTCTAGAATGCGCGCGGAATTAACGGCCAATCAGAAACGAGATATGGTAATGCCAACTTACTAGTGAAGTTCATTAACGAAAACAATAGAATAAAGTAGGTAAAAAGTACAATAGAATAATAAAAATAACCTGGATAATTTATGGAAAATTAAGGGAAACTATCTGGAGAAGAAAAATCCCGGAAAAATCAAAGTTAATGAATAAGAAAAACGTAGTGTATGTTGGTAACAGATCTTAAGGTTGGTAACAGATCTAGTGGAAATGGACACTTTATAAGCGCGGGACACGATGTCCGAAGACTCTTCATACTCTTCAGACTCTTACGAATTATAAATCTTCAATGAAGAGTAATTGTCACGCTGGACTCTTCAATGTTTACTATCTTAGATAAATTGGACTTAGAAAATTGTACTACGTTTAACATAAATGAAAAAAATAATATCAGTTATAAATTATCAGTTTTTACTACAAGTTAATACAGTTCACTAGTGAGAGAAGTTGTAATGTTTATCATTGATCAATATTAGTCAAATAATATTGAAACTACGAGGACGAGGACTTCAATGAAGTAGTAAATCGACGTCATTATTGGAACTTCAGGAACTAGACTGGCGAGCCTATAGGACATGAATTGTTAACAACGCTGGAACGGAACGAGCGAATCCCGGACACCAGGAAGACATCTCCAACCATCAGTCACCTGTAATTCAGCCAAGTACAACTTTAAAATCAACACGACTACAAGATCACAGCATGCTGTACAACTGCAATAGACTTCAGGAACGAGAGCAACTCAACCCTGCTAGCCAACCTGCAGCATCCAAACAACATCAGCACCGTTAAAGACGGCCTACTTAAGCGTCTCTAAAAGGTCTGTGAAAAGCGTACTTACGATACTGTCCCCTATAAATTTGCCTGATTAGCTTCAATTAACTTTTTTAAATATACTGGGTTAGGTAGGATTATAAACAAATTGTTTTCTTGGTGTAAATTTCAAAATAAAAGTAGTAATGAATTATATTAAAATAAATGAAATTCAAGTAATAAAATAAATTGAGTAATACAATCAAATAATTAAAATAGTAAATTTGTTCTGTCTTTATTAATTAATTAAGAAGAATTAAAATTAAATTTATTTGGTTAAAAATTGTATTCGTTGGGAAGATACCAACAAAGAGAGAATATTTTGATTTATGTTTAATAGTTTTAAATAAATTATTGTTAGTTATTATTTCATAGAATAAACAAGTTTTAGTTTTCACTCACCTATTGTTTGCATATTTCATTACAATAGTTACTAGTGTTTTAGTTATATAATCAAAGTGTTGCATTGTTGCATTATCAAAATATCAAAAGCACAAATAAAGTTATTTAGTAGGTCAGCTCTACTGTTCTCATTTCCTTGAGATGGATAATAAGTCAAATTTATTTCTTGTGTTCTAAACAGAGCTTAATTACGATTACTGGAAGGTTAATTTTGAGTAATTTTTTGGTCGAAATATTTAGACAGCTAAATATTAGACAACCAGTTATATCACCTAGGCCAGAAAAAAAAAGATTTTCTTCCAGTGATTGATATTAACTTATTCTGCAGCTATTATAGAGCAAAAGTGAAAATTCGCTCGCAAAGAGAGTGCTCTATAGAAAGTTGTAGTACATATCATATCAACTTTTTGAATGTATAATATAATCGTAGGTCTGTTATTTAAATAAGTATTAAATAATCTTTAACAATAATTAAATAATATAGCTTTATGCCATGTAAAATAAATTTAATAAATTTATCCAATTATTAAACTAATACTTTCAGCAAAACTATGAGTGAGGCTTTAAATAAAAAGTTGTTTGAGAAAAAAATTGTTTTTTATAATCTTAGTAGTGACGTATTGACATCCGGAATCGTTATATTTCTAAACGGGAAATTGAATATATTTAGATGCTTGCGTGATGTAGGTCGCTAGTACGAGGCCAAGGTCTTAATGCCTGGGGTAAATATTTCTAGATACATCAATAAACTGCATTTAATAGTTGTGCATGTCAAATTGAAGGTACAATTGTGTAGGCGTTACTTGTAAGTAACCGTTAATGATTGTATTTTATTTTGTTGTGGCTTACTCGTTACAGGATGTAACGCGTAAAATAACAAGTAATAATAGGTTGAAGGATCAATTAATATTATAATAAGTTTCGTTTATACACCTACTAAAGTATATAAACAAACAACCTACTTTAAATTATGTTTAATACATATTTATAAATAAAGTTATAGTCATTTTAGCTTTCATTTGATACTGGTAAATGTGTTGTTCTTGGATGTAACAGCGCATATCCATTCATATTATTTGTAAGTTACACATTTCTTCTTTGTATAATACGTGTTTTAGTGTAGATATTTTCTATGTTAATTTTCATTTGAAGACAACCATTTCACCATAAACTCAAAGTGTCAGACTATTGTCAATACTATGTTTAAACGTTGATCTGGATATCTGTGTTAACAGTCACAGATGTTTGGAGCTATAATGCTTTATTGGTTTTAGTTCGTTATTTCGCTTGCAGGGTCAATTTACAAATATTTAATATTTCATTATCGTAGTCAAATTGCGATAAATTTGTCTTAAGGCATTCTTTTTATTAACATATGTTTTAAAATGTTTTGTTACAAATGAAAACCCTTTTCGGTTATTTCCACCTTAAAATAATATGAACCTCATAAATATCTGTGTTTATCACACTTTAGATACCGAAAGGAGTTCACTGGAGGCGATTTGTTTTAGTTTGTATAAAATGGCTTTTAGTTCTCAAATTTTATAAATTTTTCTATCGTCTACCAAGATTATCTTTATGTTAACTTGTAGTTTTAAAAATGAATTCACTTATAATAATTTGAGGCACACTTTCATTTTTTATTGGTTTACAGATTTTTTTTTAACTGTTATGATAATAAGTAGCCTATATATGACAGGATTATTAAGTCTTTGATATTTTAATATTTGTCCTACAGGCACTGCAGTGAAAAGGATTGTAAAATAACAAATTTGTTAACAATGATTTTCTCTAGGAGTAAATCAAATTATTAGTACCCAGTTTATTAGTATTATTAGTATCTTTTACTCAACTATTAACGACATGTTTGATAAGCAAAATATTGTATTAATTATTTAGTAGACCTATAGGACTAGCCGTTAATATTTTTAAAAGGTATACAATTTTGAATGATATAATATCGCACTCTTATTTTAAAATACAGTGTTGTATATTATATTGAATTAAGGAAAACTTGTTCGTTCCTAATTTGTGCCCGTGGGGAGTGAAACATTGTAAAAATATCTACTTCTATACTGTTAAATGAACTGTTGCATTCCATCACTCTATTCAGTGATCCATGGTAAAAGGAACTTCTTTTGAAACGTAAGGAATAATTCCTTAATGAAATGTGTTTATAGATTTACCTTCATCGATTTTCTACTGGTATCGGCAGTTGTATTTAGTTTTAGTACTTTTATAACACTTTATAATTTAAATAAACAAACTCGTTACTGTATCATATAAGAGAAAACGTATTTATAACGCCACCAGAATCTTTGGTTTCAATTGCTTGTTACTTTTTAACGTGTTATTACAAATATTGCAGTTTTATAGGTATCCTTACTTGATATCATTGATACTATAATGTACTGTGCGTCCGGGCTTTAGTTGGCAGTACAGGACATATGGGCGGTTGCGGATCTACTACCCACCCTGACAACATACGACTAGTACATGTCGACAAAGGCGTTATCGTTACTCACAGATACATTAAAAATGATGATCACAAGTTATAGTTACCACCTGGTCTTCAACTTATATTCAGTATTGTGAACACTAATGTAAAAATGATTTCAGAAGTAATAAATTTTGATAAAATACAATTAATTATGGTTGTGTAATAAATTTAAAAAAAGGAATGTAGTCTACAGTATTTATAAGATTGTTTTGCAGTAACCATAAACAAACAAAGAAACCCAAGACTACAACAAATATTATTTTTCTTATGAAGGAACAGTTTGAACTAATTTAAGTGTTGTGACAACAGAAATAACCCAATGCTCCGGCGTTTCCTGTAAACAGATAAGGAATAGATTCCTCTTCTGTCCCATTTAATTGTTCAGTGTTAGTTTGTTCTCGGATGGTTTAGGGTGTGTCGATACAGTAGTGCACATTTTAGTGTTATTTAAAATGTAATGTGAAACCATATCTATCTTCTATCTATATACGGGTGTCCCACGAAGAGGTCCCTATTTTTGAATTAATATATTAGATGCACCGAACACTCTACAAACCTGAAACTCAACAGTCATAACATACACATATTGTAACGTCCATCAACAACTTCTATCATTTAACCTTCACCCAGTCCCCAAATAGTTATCCTTTTCTCCGCCAGATGTCGACTCTGTACGGTATACCTCTTATCGTACACAACTTAACAGAGTTCGTTGTAACCGACAACCGATCAGCTGTGTCTTTATCTCGTTAGCTTTGTCATGAGTTTGTGTAAAGCGTCGGACATTAGACCGTTACAAACGAAAACTTTCAGACGCTGCCAAGTGGTCGTAATGTTGCCGAACTTTAAATAATTTGATCGGGGTAACGTGTGTCGCTGAAGAACATGAATTACTTCTAAGCCTTTTGTTTTCCGCATACCAGTTAAACTGGTCCAACTGCAGGGGATGTTTAATGCAATGAGATAACCTGCAACTACTACAATTAGAAAAGGCCTACCTTGCAACTGAAAATTCAATACATAATCAAAATATTTCTACTGAGTTTTAATTGGAGACAGAAGTTAATTTAAAAAAAATGAGAACTATCTGCATTTGTTCTTTTCTTTATGTTAAGTGTTAAATAGGCTGTATTTTTTTGAAAATAATTTTTGCACATGTGTACTATTTAGGATATGTTAGTGTTAAATAAATTGGGAGGAGCAAGCTAGCACATTTCGGACCTTAGCCCTTAAGGGCTGCATATTAGAAATTTCACACCTTTTTTTATATATAGAGAGACGTCTCATAATTAATTTTGTCTATTTATTTAATTATTTATAATTACCTTTTAGAGTTGGCCAACGACAAATATATTTTTTTTTTCTTAAAACAAATCCATGGTACTTCATGTTGAAACTTTGTAACTTGTAAATCTTTTGTATAATTTCTGTAATTATTATTAAAAGGGAGGGTTTTTGAATTTTATTTTTTGGGAAGGGTTTTTAAATTAAATTTAATAAAATATATATGTTTTCTTTTTTTAATCTCAATCTTTCTTTGTATTAAGGGCATGTTAATTATCTTTTTGTATTAAGGGCGTATAAACTTTTATTTAACTTGGTTAATAAACCTAAAAATTATACCTATTTCTATGGTTTATTGAGGTAACCTTTAGGTATCCTGTGCATTGTAAGAGATAAGCTGAAATATTCCTACTTTTGGTGATATTTAAATTCTAAGGTAAGTCTTGAACAGTACCAATCTATGTGGCCCAGTATCGTTTCCGTTCCCTTAATTATTCTTTTTGTAAGATTGGTACAATATGTAAAAGAAATACACCTGAGTATCAGTTAATTCTGACACATTACGACAAAATGGCGGGATATCAAAGAAATTGTACCTTTTCTTTAAAACAGTTTTATTTGCTTAAGTGTCACAACATAATTATTGAATTTTAACGATGTTACTAAGCACTAAACAACGTTAGGGAATTAAAGATATAAGTAACTCATAAATAAATTAAATCTATTTGATCCATAAACTTTATTCAAACTGATGTCCATCGATCGCAATGCACTGATGACAACGAAATAGAAAACAGTCATACGCTTTGCTGAACAACTCTCGAGGTATCAACAACAGTTCCTCTTCGATCAACCTCATTAGTTCATCGTCTGTAGCAATGTTATGACAATAAACCTTCTCCTTCAAAAAGCCCCACAGAAAAAATTCACAAACAGTCAAGTCTGGAGACCTTGGGGCCAGTCCATGAAGCTCCTGCCACGACCTATCCAACGGCTAGGAAAATTTTGGTCCAAAACTGCTTTGGCCACATTAGCATAATGCGGAGAAGCTCCATCCTGTTGAAAAAAACGTCTTTCATCTCAGGCTGAGAAAGATGAGGAACTATGTGATTGCTTAAAACTGATGCATACCTTTCTCCAGTCATTGTTTGTCGGGATATGTCATACGAAAAAACACCATCCTTTGTAACAGCAGCCCAAACTGTTATACCTGTTGATTTTAATTTCTCTTCTTGTAAGATATGTGGATTTTTTGTGTTATAGTAATGAAAATTATGCCTGTTTACAGTTCCTGTTCGATAAAATGTCGCTTCGTGTGAAAACACGATTCCTTCATGCCATTTGCTATCTACGTCAGTCTTTTCAATTATTTTCGAACAAAATTCCAATCGTCTGTCAGGATCATCTTCAAGCAGTCCGTGAACTAAATGAGTTTTATAGTGTTTGATTTTGTTCTTTTTGGCATACCTTTGGACAGATGACTTCGGTATCCCTGTAGCAGATTCACCTTTCTTACTGAATTAGGCGTATTTGGAGTTTTCATGAAAGCAGCACATACGATTTCTTCATTTTCTATGTTGGAGGATCTACGGTATTTTTTTTTGTATTGACCCCGTTTCTAGTAGGATAGTCTTCCACTTACGAATAGATTTCCTTGACGGTATAACTACACCTGGGTACCTTTCCCTAAAACAAATTATTGCTTCATAATCATTTTCAAAGGCAATATCCCAGGAACAACATTTCACTTTTTTCTCAGTTGAAAACGGCATGTGTTAGTCAAGACTGTAGAATTTCAAGTCTGTAGCGCGCTCTATACGTCTGTCATATCAATTCAAAAATAGGGACCTCTTCGTGGGACACCCGGTATATAAAAGCCAAATCCACTGGCTCACTGATCACGATTTCTCAAAAACTACTGAATGGATCGAAACGAAATTTGGTATATATCCTGTAGGGCCACAGGTGCTCACTAAGAAAGGGTTTTAAAAAATTCGAAATCTTAGGGGGGGGGGGGTGGTTTTTGAGGTCAAAGTTACTAAATCACGATTTCTTTAAAACTACTGAACGGATTGGAATGAAATTTGGTATGTAGCTTCCTCTAGGGCCCTTTGTGCTCTCTAAGAAAGGGTTTAAAAAAATTAGAAATTTTAGGGGAGCTTTGGGGGTCAAAGTTACTAAAAATCCCCATAAGAAATACATAGTGTAATTTATATTTATTGATATAATATTTTTTTTGTTAATATACAATTAACTTTAATTTGTCTATCCTTGCAAAGCCGGATCGGGCCAGCACCGGGCCAATTACAAATACACAATGATAACTATTGACTTCTGTGGCTACTACTGCCTAAATTAAGCAGCCCAAGTAAAAAAGTCAAATTACAAAAATTAAATTTATCTATTACTGTACAACATTCCCTGACCGGAAATTAAAAAAAATCCTCGCTTACTACATTTATTATGCTCTTCTCAGTTGCGTTTCAATTATAAAAGAATATACAAAATATATAACAAATGTATATACATTTCTTGTTGTCACATGAGGAAAGACAGTTTTATTAGCTTTAATTCAATTTAACACCATTTACAAAATTACGTCTTCGTCTACACATTCAGTGAATTCATAGAGCGGCCGAAGTCAGCAGTGCGGGTAGTAGTACGGAAACTTCATATGAAATAGCCTTTCCCGTACTGCCGACTAAAGTCCGGACGCACAGTAGATGAGGATGTATCCAAGCACACAGATTCCCAACTTCGGGAAGCCTGATCCGATAACGTTGACGTGTACAACAATTAATGACTTGAAAAGATTAATACAATTTTTGAAGTGTGAACCTTGGCGCTATGTTTGCGGGCAGTGAATCGGATTTTACCGTCACGCATTTTCTCACGCATTTTATGAAACGCTCTATTATGTGAAAGGCTCTATTCCATCTGTTTGAAAAAAAGTTTTGGTCTTGCCGAGATTAGAACCAGCAGAGTCCATCACCAGATAATAGTGCCTTAACCGGTTAGGCCACGAAAGCCTTGCTAGTTTAGTATTTGAATTGGGTATTTAAGTGTAACAGATTGTCCTACGTCAGGCTTAACCCGTTAATGTTAACACAATGTTTTGTTTAATTGGTAATACCTCTGAAATTGATATTGTGCTTCCTCATTTCGTAAGTTGTGTAAAAAAAATGTAAATTGCATGTTTAATACCACACGGGAGAAGTGTATACTTTTTAATACAACTTATGAATTGAGAACGCACAATGTCCATTTTTAAGGGGGCGCTACAATGTCCGTCATATTGAAGCTGATTCCCATAAGAGCAATGCTACAGAATAAGTAATTTTTTCCCGTTAATTCGTGGAATAAATTTAAGGGGCTCCGGAGCACCTAAAAAATTTTTTTTTTCATTTTTTGTTTTTTATTGCTTGTTATTGCCCTTTTATTGAGCTTTAAAACAAGCCTAAATTTATTATTATATCTCAACTCTAAGTGGGTATAGATACGTTTTTTGGTTCGTATATCACATGAGAATAAGACAAATTTTGTATCTTTGAAAATAATTAAAATAGCCACCTATGGTGGGAATTTTCATTTTGGAAGGGATATTTAGCTTTTTCTGTAGTGCCAAACCTGATTATACAGTCTTTGTTGATATTCAGATGATGACAACCCTGCATATGGGGTTGGTATGTACTAAATATGTAAGTAAAGCTTTAAACGAGTTTTCCGGAAATCATATATTTTATTCACAAAAGGAACATTTTATAAAAATCTATCAAACATATTGATCTGAAATTTTCAGGGGTTGTTTAATGGAGTATACTACAGGTTTTAACGAGAGAATTTTGTAATATAAGTGATAATTTCTAAATTATGACTGAGAAATACGACAAAAACTAGTCAAAATTCTATTAATTTATAAAAATAATGACAAAATTTATTCAAATGCTTGTATTGCAAAACCCTCGCGTTAAATTTTGTATTTAGGTAGTACTAACACACTAATAAAATTTTACTAATTTTGATCCAGTAGTTTCTGAGAAAATGTTCCTTAAATATTGTATTTTTAACATTGCCGAGATAGGGCACTCCGGAGCCCCTTAAAAATTTGGTTTCATTTTGAAGTACTGTCATATGCGGATGTTGATTGCTGAATACATTTTTAAAAACCGTTTTATTATTTCATAAACGTATGATATAAATAGTAAAAAATAGTAAACTTTATACATTTTTACTTTCTCCACCCTATACGTAGTATATGGAGAAAGTATTGTTTTCGTAAAAATGTTCGAATTTGAATTTTCAGTTGAATTATATGTTTTGGTGCTCCCAGAACCCCAAAAAATTGTTTAGTGCAATTATCTGTGTTGGTGCTCCCTGAACCCAAAAATATTTTTAGTGGAATTTTTTGTTTTGGTGCTCCCTGAACCCAAAAAAGTGTTTTTAGAGTGGTGTCTGTCTGTCAGTCTGTCTGTATGTATACACGACCAGAGAGGACACTATTGGTCCGATTTTCATGAAATTTGGTATGTAGGTACTAAACCCTAATATCTCCAGGCATTTTTTCATTTTTTGGAATTTTTAATATTTAAGGGTAATTTACCCCTAAAAACATATAAAAAACGACAAAAATCAAAATTTCTCAAAAACGGCACTAACGATGTTGATAAAATTTTCAGTATTTATAGTGCTTAAGATGCCAAACAAAATGACACCACCCGCTTTTATCAAAACTTCGGCGTTTTATAATTATGGGGAAATGTTTAAAAATAAACAAGTTTGTGTTGTCAATCTAGCATCGCGGCGGCGGCCGCACGGGGTAGCACCACGGTAGCGAGCACGGCCAGTAATTCAAAGGTCGCGCGATCGAATCCCGCCTGGGACAATAATTTTTTTATACGATTGACGTAGGTAGAATATTATTTTTTTGTTTTGTTCTAAAAAGTAGTAAAAAATAAAATGATTAAAAACAATATTATTTTGACTACAGTAA
>JAGFPH010000069.1:410827-428716 GCA_018207615.1 Philaenus spumarius
TGCAATACTATGTGCGGATGATTGACCAAGCAGATTTCACTTAGAACATAAAGATGTTCCTCAAATAAAGTCGGAAATGCAATACTAATAGTACTCATCATCGTATATGTTATGTACAAAATACAGGTGTTTTGATTTTATACCCATACATAGTTTTCCGTACCTCTTTTTATAAAGAAAAAATACAAAATGCATTGGTACTCAAGGAGTGACATTAATCAGGAAAATATTGGGGCACAATAAAATGCTGATAGGAAGGCCTATGCGTGACTGTGAGTCACGCAAGCTTCAACACAAATCACGCTATACTAAACGTGTTTATAAAAATGTTTAACCTAATGTTCCTTCTTTTTTTTTAAATTAATGCAAGAATTAAAATTATATCCTTGAAAACCGTACAGATTTCATTGAACCCTTTTATTGACGTATTGAGAAATTCCATTTGTATACGGACTCGTATTATTATCGTGTTTGAGGGATGTGTGGTTCTAATACAAGGTCTGGGTATTAGACTATTTCCTAAAAAATGCATAATATAGTTATTTTTTTTAGTCATTATTGAACTTTTTGCCATTTTAAAATACATTCTTTATTTTTGAATGTACGTACAACTGCATTAAAATGAACGAATTATTATGTTTAACTAAATTATTATTAAAACAAGTTTCATGTAAACCAATAATATTTATAATGTCATTACTTTGACTTTTTGCAATAGCTATGTGTTATAAATACTCAAATTATTGCAAATGCCCGATTAATTACTAATATCAAGTTGAACATAAATCATTTCTGGATAATAATTTCATATTCTGTTGAGAATAATATCTCTTCCCTTTTATAATAAAACTATAAATAATTCAAATTGTATTTGTTATAATTTAACATTTAAATTGATGTAAATGCGTTCCTCTATGGATGGGACACTATATGTAAATGCCACATTTGGTCAAATAATATCAACTCACAAAGAGAAAATAAGAGTTAAAGAATATTGATAAGGACAGGGTTGGGATTTAGGCCTATTGTACGAAGGACATTTTATTACAAGATGAAACTGGATAACAATAATTGAAATAAATGTAAATTATCCTCAATCTTGTTTACGTAAAAGCATTTGGAATGGTGCAACGAATAAATATTTTGAAATATTATGTTTGTTATTTCCATTCATTTCGGTACAGCCCAAACGTATTATTACATTTTCTCCATTTGGTTTTAAGTTCCCCCATTTTCTGTTACCCAAAGATATTATCTTAAATCAAACGATTATAAAATAGTGAAAAAGGAAAGTTTCTTAAAAATATACTCTTATATGTAAACATGACACTATTCAACATGAGTGCTTCATAAGGATTAATCAATTTTAATATTTCCTTGGTAAACAACATGGGATTTACTTTTGTTAATACTTTATCAAATTATCTCTCAACTAGGGGAACCAGCTGCGTGCTCCTCACACCAACCCCGATGGAACCTTCTATACACAAAATCATGTTATGTTTTCTTTATAATAAAGGTATACGACTAATAATAACTCCAAAACTGAGATGGTAAATAATGTTGAATGTTCAAATCAAACTATTTCGTATATTTTATAACAGCAATTTGAATAAAGGTCAAAAGAACCAGAAAGGCTCAGGTCTACACTTTAATAAAAACCTAACCTAAAAGTTAGAAATACAAATAATTGCATCAAAGTTTGAAATCAACTGTTAATGGAAATGTTGGAGCAAGCAGCTGTTTTATTTAATTGGTTTCTATGGTAATGAATGTAAATAGATGTGTTGGTTCATCGTCCTAGGACTAACCTAAGATTTGTTAAAACTAAATTTGCAAATATTAAAAATAACGCACTATAACTCACTGACGTACTGTATATGTGGAAGAGAAAATGCGTAAGGGGCATTTGAATTTGTCTGGGGGTAAAAACGAATTTTGATACAGATCCGGATTCTGGGAAATCTGTGCTTTTAATTGTCTCTAGCTTGACTCAAATAATAATAAAAATATTATTACCGTATTTCTTAGTTCTTAAAACTTTTTACTTGGTTTAAAAGAAATGCAAATTATCAATTACACTACGTTATTTAGTTTTTAATTTATCAGTTTTTTTTTGCAAATCTGTAAAAATATTTACATGCGATAAATTAAAAGTATTATTTTCGAAGTAAAAAAGTACGACTATGAATTCAACTTCTATGAATTTTGTAATAGTAATTAGACACATGTTATGTGATTAATTACAGTTTTTAGAATATACATTTTGCTTTTAGTATACAACTTAAAAGTTTTGTTGTTTATAAATAAATTTACTAGTATCTTAATCGTATCTTCACACCACGTTTACTGCGTAATTATTATGTAATACGTAATTTTGTAATAGTAATTAGGCACATGTTATGTGATTAATTACAGTTTTTAGAATATACATTTTGCGTTTAACATCAAACTGAAAGGTGTAGTTTTTTATAAATAATTTTACTAGTATCTTAATTGTATATTCACACACGTTTACTACATAATTATTAAGTACTACGGGCTTAATTGTTAGTTATAGGAAGACGTAGACTGTGTAAGATAACCTATCAGGAAGAGGCAAGACGTGTGTAGGCTATAAATCTCCATACAAGCTTACATACGATCTTTGGTTAAGGTAGAGTCTTAATGGATCGGGTTTATTATTGATGTTTCATTTAAACAGTTCTTTTATTATATACAGCTTAGAATGTGGCTTTCTGACTCGCCACTTGTTATTATTTTCCGCATTTTAAAGTTTGTTAAATATTTAAATACGTTATACATGTAAATACCATAAACTACCAATGGAGCAAACGAATGAGTTTAAACATTTAGTTAATATGAAAAACCACTATTTGCACTACAGACGAAGGACGAGGTAATCACAAACTGGAACGGAGAGAGTTGGTTTTGATACAGTTTAAACTAGTTACAGCTTACGATTGTTTTCCAATTAGGTGGTGCAGTGAATAGATATTTTAAAAGTACGGTACATCTGTTATCTCCATTTCAACAAAACCAAAATGTAAAAATACAGTTTCTTTTTTGTTTACACTTGATTTATCAGGAAATGTTTACAGTTACAAGAGACGACACTATTGCACGATGAAACGAAAGATTTATTTAATGTTGTGTTATTTTTAAGAAACAAGTATAGCAATACATTTATGGCTTAACTTTACAACAGATAGTATTGCATGCAATTTTGTTAGCAACATGAAATGGGTTTTCATTGTCAACTACTAACATTATGTCCTTAATTGTATACAACGTTTAAAGTAATACACTTTAAACAGATTTCGTTTTAATATTATGCAGGCCGAGATAGCCAATTAGGATTGGTTTAGATAACTAGAAATAAAATGTATATAACTTTTTCATGATGTGACTTTAGGCAATGAGTTAAAATATTGTGTAATATTTATGGTCGTTTAATATGTACACTAATTTCTATCAAAACATGAATAGTCAAAGAGTACATCTTTAAAACTTAAAGGGACAGACGTGGCAAACAGCCATTACAAAATATTACCTGCAAAGATAAGTTGATTTTGTAAATGTATACAAACTACCAAGTACATGAATATATTAGGGATACAATAGAGCACTCTGGAAGCGTGAATGTTTTGTCTTGGTTCCGGTACATATACAAAGAAGCTATGGAGATTGCTTCCGCCGAAGCCTACGTCGTCGACGTTTCTACTTAAAATCCTCTGTTTAGATTTAAAAAGAGTTACTGGTTACCAAATATTACAAATTATTATATTAGAAAATTGATCAAAATGTTTAAAATAAAATATTTCTGAACTATATAATAAGTTAATAATATAAACCGTTTATTTAGAATATAAACTTTTTACTAAACCTAAATATAAGGTAAAAAAACTACAAATAAACATAAAATTCATTTCTGAAAGATGATTGGAACATTTATAAAATTTGAGAACTAAAAGCCATGTCATACAAACTGAAACAAATCGCCTCCAGTATCAAAAAGGAGTGAGGATAAAAAAGTTAATAAGTGGCTTCAGTCAAAGAAACATTTAAGTACTCCGCAAATTAGACAACAATGTACAAATTAAATAAAAGACATCATGTTTCTTTTTTATAAAATAATTCTTTTAAACAAAATTTTTTACGTAATTACGATTTTCTTTTTCCAACATTAATCTCTCAGTTTATTTCTTTAAATGTACTCTTAAATAATGATATTATTTTTTAAAGTTAACCTCAAACTTAAATTTTTGTGTCCACTTCAATAATATTAAATTTTATTTATAAATTATAATTAATTTATGTTAAATAAAATGCTTATTTTTTCTAGTTGGCAAAATTACCTGGGGACAAGTTATTTACTATACTACCCTAAAATGACAATATGTACATAAACGTAATGGATAAATATGTAAATATTGCAGTATCAAACAACAGTACTCCGGGAGTGGCGGCGCGGCTCCGCCTCGTGTAATCATTTTATCATAAATCGGTGAATTGAAACGTTTAGATCAATTCATTGGCTACAACTTTCCCGCTAAAAGTTTGTTTGTAACCCAAAAATAAAAAAAATCCTCGCTTAGTAACTTTTCAATGTCAGTCGGTGATAATTCTAAAATATTTTCAATTATTAAAATTCGAAATACCTGTTAAAATAAAAGTTTTTTATACTGTTAGATTCCGTACTTTATCTAGATTAGGAATATGTAAGTTTTATTTTACTGAAGCTTTTCCGTTGAATTACAACAGCTAGTAAATGACGGGGCGCTAGTAAATCTAGGTGTCGCTGCTGTAGTCTGCGCAGTTGACATCGCAGTGACGTCATTGCTGCGCTCCGGTGGGACTGGCGGCACAGTGCCGAGATCAAAGAAACGGTATAGCCCTTGCTATAGAGACCTGAGTCAGATATCTAGATCTACTTTTAAACACAGTATTTACAATAATCTGATACTTTGAGTTTATGGTGAAATTGTCGTCTTAACATAGAAAATTAACATAGAAAACATTTACATTAAAACACGTATTACATGAAAGGAGAAATGGGTAACTTACAAATAGTATGTATGGATATGCGCTGTTATATCCAAGAACATCACATTAAATTTACCATTATCAAATAAAAGATAAAATGACTGTAATTTTATTTATAAATATGTAGGTAACATAGGTAGGCTATTTGTTTATATACTTTGGTAGACATATACACGAATCTTATTATAATATTAATTGACCCTTCAACCTATTATTTCTTGTTATATTACGCGTTAAATCCTGTAACGAGTAAGCCACAACAAAATAAAATACAGTCATTAACGGTGACTTACAAGTAACGCCTAACGTAGCTACACAACGGTACCTTCAATTTGACATGCACAACTATTAATGCAGTTTATTGATGTGTCTAGAAACATTTACCCCAGATAAGACCTTGGCCTCGTACTAGCGACCTACATAACGCAAGCAGCTAAATATATTTAATTTCTCGTTTAGAAATATAATAATTCCGGGTGTCAATAACTATACGTCACTACTAAGTTTTTCAAAAAACTATATATATATTTTTTTTAACTCAACTATTTAGTTAAAACCTTACTCATAGTTTTGCTGATAGTATTTGCTTAATAATTGGGCAAATGTATTACATTTATTTTACATATCACTGTGTGGAAGTCACTGTGAAATTAGTATTAATCTTTCAAAAAGGGAAAATATAAAACACATTAAACCTGTATATTTGTAAAAGGATTCATTTATCACTGTTATATTTTTATTTCAGTTTAATAAGTAAATACACTTTTTATTTATTGTAAAATTTAAGATGCATTTTGTGGTGCAAGTATGAATTAAATATTATGATAATAAATTACCGTGTATGGTTTGTCTTGAGTCTTCAAACAAACTTCTTGTTAATTATATAGATGTTTCTGAATCGTAATGCTATCATCAGATAACCGATTAATTACGCTGAAGAGCCCGTCGAACTTTCAAATACTTACAAACACTCAACACTTACTCTAACACAAAAATAAATTAAAACAAATATGCCTTTCACTACTTGTGCACCCTGGCGAGCGAGTTTTCTTTACTAATATTATAAAGAGATGACATTTGTTTGTTTGTATGTAGGGTTAATCTCTGGAACTACTGAACCGATTGAAAAAAATAGTTTTACTAAGAAAAAGCTACACTATCCTTGAGCAACACAGGATATAATTCATTTTAAATCCTTTACTATTTCAATATTTGTAAATTTAGTCGGAAAAAATCTTAGGTTAGGCCTAGACTGATGAATCATCACATGTAAATTTTATTACCATAGCAACAAATCGAATAGAGTAACAGATAAAACAGCTGTTTGCTCCAATATTTACATTAGCAGTTTATTTCAAACTTTGAAGCAATTATTAAAATGTTTAACTTGTAGGTTAGATTTTTATTAAAATGTAGACCTGTGCCTTGCTGGTTCGTTTAACCTTTATTATAACTGCTGTTATAAAGACAAGTATACGTAATATTTTTATTTGAACATTTACATCTTATTATTATCTTAGCTTTGGGGTTGTTATTAATAATTTGTTTGTTTATTTTTTTTAATGTAGGGGGTAATCTCTGGAACTACTGAACCGGTTGAAAAAATAGTTTTACTAAAAAGCTACACTATCCTTGAATAACATAGGCTAGAATTAATTTTGATTTGATGTTTAAAACAACGACTAAAACAATACATATTAAATCTTATATTTTCCTTAAAGCTAGAGATATGAAATTTTGTACATTTATATCTTACAAGTTGCATAAAAAAATTAAACTACATTTGCATTTTGTCGCAAATCTAAGGTTGAAAATGTAATAACAACCCCTAAAACTATAAAAAATATTTGTTATATTTTCCAAAGTTAGTGATCTAAAAATTTTTACATTTATTTCTTACAACATACATAAAAACGTTATCATAGATTGACATTTTGTCGCGTGCTGCTAATTGATAGAAATGTAGTAAACATGTTGTTTGTTATAAACTTAGAGAATAAACCTTTAATAAATTAAGGAATTTAAAAATAAGAAACCACCAGGATGTTACATCCTAATTAAAATAAATAAGACATATTAGAATTTAATAGCAGAGCCTTAAACTATTATAGTTAGATATTAGTTTATACACTAACATTTATATAAACTAACCTATTAGTATTTGCTTCGGTGCAAGTCTCCGCGGGGGTTGCGAGCGAAGTGTGCAGGGGTTTCAGCCCTCTAGTGTTATTATGAAATCATTAATTTTTGACTGTAACAACTAAATGCTTTATGTGAAGATCTAGACTGCATACCTATGTATGTGATTATACAGAGTGATACAAAAATCGGGCCACCCTTTAATAATTTAAAAACTGGTGCACATATCAACTACGTACTTTCAGGAACCTATTAACAAAAATTATATTATTATGAATTCAAAAAATGTATGCGCCATCTTGAATCTAACTTTTTTTAAATGTTAAGGTGGTCATGTGATGCATCATTTCGATGTAGAATTTCAACAGAAAAACCATGGGGATATTTCAAGATCCATATCTTTAAACGATTAAAAAACGCTTAAAAAACTAAATGTAAACATCTTTGGTTACAAACTGGTAGTGTTGTAAAAAAGTGCTCGAGAAGATCTACTGAGGAAAGAGAACTGGTATGTGCATCACTGCTCTGCTCTCCTTTTAAGCCGAAATCTCTAAAGAAGGTTGAAATTGAAACTGGTATTCCAAAGTCTTCTGTACAGAAAATTATTAAAAGAAAAATTATATAAAATTTGTCAAAAGTCACCTAGTCCATAATTTAATTCAGGATGATCGTTACAGAACGGTGTAATTTCGTTCTCTTCTCATGAGTTAGATCCTGATTTGCATGCTCGAATTGTTTTCTCAGACGAGTCCTCTTTCTACCACAATGGTGTAGTGAACAGGCATAACTGTAATGCTGGCACTTGGACTATGGACTACTAACCATACTAAAAACATCAGTATTACCGGCGCAGGTAGATAAACCAGTTAAATGTTCAAATTTTATGCGATTATCTCTAGAAAAACGAACATAAATAATGTAATTAAATTTAAAATTACTTTTGTAACCCTTTCAAGGGTAAGGTGACACCACCAGTTCGTCGAAAGAATTAATCACACTAGAAAGCGGCGTGGGGTAGTATTTTTTGTCTCCACTTACGCAATTTCCCTACACCCTTCACCCATCACGCCCGGGCAAGGTCAAGTTCCAGCATTCGCGAAGGTATCTGTACAACACCAACAATCGCCATATTCTTGAAGAGCCTCTACTCAAATCAAAAGGCATTACTGTTTGGGAGGCAGTGAGAGTAAACGGGGTGTTATCTTACGACATTCGGACCGTACAATGTCTGGAATGCACAAGTTTTAAATCAACATGTCTTGCCTCATGTTATGGTTCCAGAAATGAACCAAACGATATTCCAACAAGATAGTGCTTCGCGTCATTTCGCAAATCTTGTCAACGACTTACTAAATGGCAACATTAATTGGTCGTGGAGGTAATTATTTGAATTGGCCACCCCAACCCCCAGATTTGACTGTGCGTGACTTCTTTTAATAGGGTTACCTAAAGGAACATGTTTATTCCCACAGCTTCAACAAAGAACAGGATTTAAAACACGCAATTGAAGAGGAACTTCTACGGATAACGCAGGATTTTTTTTTTTAAGCGTACGCATTTTGTTGAGCGCTGTTACCAGTGTGTCGCTGTGGATGTATTACAGTTTGATGAATTTTAGATTTTGGTTTTAATTTTTCCACTATGCTATATCCTAATTTTATAATCACAATGATTTAGATCATTAGAATGTGACAATAAAAATATTTTACAAAATCTACAGTAATTTAATTAAGTACAATTAATTTAAGTAATTAAATTTAAATTTAATTTAATTTAAATAATTAATTTTTTGGTACAAAATCAGTAAGGTATATTTTAAATAGCCAACCTATTTACAGATGGAGAAAATTCATATATTTTTCAATATCGCACCATTTTGTTTCTGCAAGTGTTGTTCTGCTAAAATGTTCACAGAACATTTTTAAAGCCTCTATTGTGGGGGAAGTAAAGTTTTAACAAGATAAATGCATTATTGGGCAATCTATACAAAATCAAACGTTTAAAACTCTTCGTGGAACACAATGTATATCGAAAAAAGTAAGATTTAAGTCTTTAGAGTATGAAACTCTTATGGAAAATCTATTACTGAAATGCTTGACCAATAATATTATTAAAGCAATTTATATATGAATGTACATTTTACAAAGTAGGCTATGTAACATAGCAGGAATAAGCTGTGTATTTCGTACTTCACATCGGCGAGATTACGGGAATTGATTACCCTCACTATGTCTGCATAATCACCAACAATATACAAATTCCTTTGTGTAAAAATATACATCAATGGCCAAATAATATTATAACAAGAAATATGTTGTTACTTGTTCTATAATATAGAAACTATCACTTAAAAGATCAAACCATAAACAGAACTTGTTTCGTAATACTGTTTATGTGGAAAAGAAAACGAATAAGAAAAATTAGTATTTTAATAATTTCAAAATTGCGAGAAAAAAAAACCCTCTTAGCAAGGTAATTACTAAAATTAATTAATCACTTGAGCTAGAGTTGTTAAACACCTTTCAAATGTATATTTCGAATTTCCAGACTTATGAAATGTCAGAAAAACAAGAAAATATTATGGAAACATAATTGTTTTATGTTTTCAATAAACATTCACACTTAAGTTATAAAAGTGAATTTTGTTGAAAAAGTCCCTTTTATGTTGTAGGTTACGTTCAGTACCGTAATCACTGTATTGCATAAAAGAGAAAATTTGTTAAAGTATTCCATTTATGTCTCGAATGAAGTGAAATTAGTTAGGCCGATTTGTATTCGGGGGTCTCACTCTTTACTTTCCACCACCAGTTTTGCTTCGCCTGCAGTGATTCATTATTTCTGGTAATTCTCTTATTTTGCTACCAATTATGAGATTAAAGATAAGGTTCATAGAATTTAAACGTACAACTATGTTTTACTAAAATCAACTCAAACAGAAAAAAATATTAATTAAATTTGGTTTACTATATGGTTTAACATTCTAATAAATACTTTTATGAGGCAGATAATAAAAACCTAAATAACAACAGATATGAAAGGTACACTAATAGTATATTTTGTCATAGTATTGGTATTCATCTTGTATATCCATTTTATACACAAAATATCATAAGCTTATTGTTAAAGCAAATTTGAAAATGTTTTATTAATGGTTTAATAAAAAATATTATCAAAATTAAATAAACTCTAGTATAACCCCACTCATTATTTGTGTTACTGAAAATAAGTAAACAAAACTTTTAATACATCTTATGTTGCATAACAGGACACATTTTTGACATATCTGACCCTCTATGATTTTGGGCGCTTATGGGGGGAAGAAGGGGGTTAAAAAATTAAAATGTAAAAGTAGGTTATGTAATACACCATTGAAAATGTTATTGAAACACAATGGCGCAAACTAGAGCCTAATATCTTGCTTCGTTTCAAAGTAATGGGCAATCAAAGTTTTGGAAAATAACATACAACTTAATTATTCCTAATATTAACAAATTAATAACCTGCTTTGATGCTATGATAACAATACCATTTTCCAGAACTTTGATCGTCCTGTATTTTGAAACGAACCAAGATAATAAGCTCTAGTTTGCGCCATTCTGTTTCGATTTTAATAAACTTTTCAATGGTGTGTTACATATTTGAAATTTTTAACCCCCCTACCCCCTCAAGCCCCCTAAAGTCATAAAGGTTCAGATATATCAAAAAAATGTTCATGTTATGCAAAGCAAGATATAGCCTATACAAAGTTTTGAACTTATATTCAATAAAAAAAAATAATAAAGGAGGTTAAAGGGACTTAAATATACACTCTGTATATTTAATGATAGAATAAAAGTGAACATGATCCTACGAAATAATTTACTCAAACTTGGTTTAAAAAGCCGAATTACAATTTTTAATGTTGTCTAAACTACAATAATCAAACTCTAACCCAAGGTATAAAAATTTTGTCAGTTTTGACTTAATAGTTGGAAATACAAATATATTTTATTTACCAAATGCAGTATTAAAAATAAGTGCATAATATACTCATTAATATATTAAATCAAACAATATTAATACATTATAGTAAACAAACAATATTAAATTTTAAATAAACCAAGAAAGAAACAAAAATTAGGTAACATATTACATTAAATCAAGCATAAGCAATTTAACATAGGTTGATCAACGGTTTTTTATGGAAGTAATAGTACTGATTGGAGTAGTTAATCTCATTTACAGCCTGTCCCACAAAGTGGTTGCTATTTTTGAATTAATATGCTGGACATATTGAACACTATACAAAATGGAAACTCTGCAGTTATAGGCCTATTACATCGAACTGACGTCCATCAATAGCTATGCAGTGATAGCAACGAAACAAAAATGAGTCATAAGGGTTTCTTTTGAATCATTGCCGAGATACCAATAGCAGTTCCTCTTCAATCAGCCTTATTCATTCATCGTCTGTTGCTATAGTGTGAGAATAAACCTTTTCATTCAAAAAGCCCCTTATTAAAAAAAACGCAAACAGACAAGTCTGGCGATCTTGGAGGCCAGTCCATGAAGTTGCTGCCACGACCTATCCAACGTTAATTACGTTAACCTATCAATTAATTAATATTGATGCGTATCTGTCTCCAGTAATTGTCTGATGGAATATTAAATACGATAAAACACCTTCCTTGGTGGCAGCAAATCAAACTGTTTTACAATTTAATTTCAAGTTTTCTTTGTGTAAGATATGCGGATTTTGTGTATTATATTAATTACAATTATGCCTGTTTACAGTACCTGTTCGGTAAAATGTAGCTTCATCAGAAAATACGATTCATTCATACTACTTGGCATCTTCATCAGTCTTTTCAATTATTTTCGAACAAAATTCCACTCCTCTGTCAGGATCGTCAACAGCAGTTCCTCTTCTAAATGTGTTTCATAATGATTTATTTTGTTTCTCTTGACATACCTTTGAACTGATTGATGACTTTGGTATCCTAGTAGCAGAAGCTACTTATGTGATTGAAATGGGCTTTTTTGGAGATTTCAGTAAAGCAGCACAAAATGCAATCTCTTCACGTTCTGTGTTAGAAGATATATGGTAACTATTTATAATTAATCCAGTTTCTAGTAGAATAATCTTCCATTTATGAATCGATGTTCTTGATTGAGGAACTAAATTTGGGTAGGTTTTGTTGAAAACGCTCTATCACTTCATATTTATTTTCAAAAGCAATAGCCCAAACACATTTCACTTTTTGATCATTTGAAAATTCATTTTTAGATATGACATAACACAACAAAACTAGGTATTAAAGAGTTTCATTCATTAATTGTTTCATTGTTGTGTGTTCACAAAACCAGCTGAGCAATTTTAAGCTGTTTGTTTGGCCATCTGAATCGTTTTGTAAATATAAGTGGTTTTACCCACAATATTATTGTTCATTTTTGTTATTATTTTGTTATTCCGCCATTTTGATTTGATAGAGTTTAACAAATGAAACTCGAGGGTAACTATTTTATATATCTATGTAGTATAACTGTAGCGTTTGTCGAATGATCAATATGTATAGCATATTAAATCAAAAATAGCAACCTCTTCGTTGGACCCGCTGTATATAAAAGATAAAATTAGTGATAAATAAATATTTAGTAGATATATTATGAGTTACTATGTCATTTGACGATTTTTGATTTAAAACTTCCACAATATTACAAATTAACAAATAAAAACTTGTAAGATAAATACTGTGTAGAATATGTTTGACTAATTAATTGATATTATATAACTATTGAATTAATTATTATTATATAATTTAAAAGTAATTATAATTTATAAATACAATACAAATTTTAGTTATTGAACATTTTTCCGTTTGAACTGAATTGTAGACAAATAGAGGAGAATAGAGTTGTGACATACAACTATTGACATATTGAGATATTATACTTTTAAACGGGAAATTGCATTTCTTTGCACGATTGCGTGATGCAGGTTGCTAGGTACGAGGCCATAACTGGTCTGTGGTAAAGGTTTCACGTCACATAAATAAACTGTATATTATGTTTTATAACAAACTGTAATAATAGGCTTTATTCTTTTATATGGATGAATGTTTCAAACCAAAATGAATGTTAGAACAAATTTAGAAATGATTAATCATTTTTTACTTACTCATACCAATCTCTTGATAACATTTAAGTGATTAGAGCTAATAGGATACAGCTTCACTGCAAACCATGTATAAACAGCTTAGTAATTGTTATGATAATTCACGGAGAAAATATCAAATGTGGGCTAGTATAAATGACTTATGTTTTATATTTAAAATATACAATTGTAATACTTGTACACTGCGAGTATATTTGGGTACAATAATTGAAATAAGTACACACAAATGTCTATATGCGTGTACACAAAATATTGAAATATATAACTGAATAAGTGAAAAACCTACTGTAATACTTTTACTACAGCCGTTGTTATTTGGAAACTATTCCACCATAAGTCAAATGTCGTGACTGTTGGCAATATAAAGAAAGAAAATAAAACAGCTAAAGAAAACTCGGTGTATAAGCTCCTAATGTATTTAAATCTGTCTAACAGTCACGGAAGTTGGCTACTAGAATTGCGTATTGAAAACGTTTAAGGCCGAACACTATATCATAGACTACGATCAATGATTTGTTATAAGTAGGAACAGACTTTTTCAAAACTCGTTGTGTTCTTCTAAATGTCAACTAAGTATTGTTTTTCTGTTTCTAATAATTGTGATGCTAAATTAAATATAAGTCCTGTTCAATAAAAACTGTTTACCAGGCAGTTTTTTTATACATTATAAGTACCAGAACAAGGAAAAGGCATTGAATATAAATTTGTTTGTCTTTTTTATGTACCGTAAGAAAAACACAAAATAAACTATAGTCCTAAATAGAAAGAACACTATTGACAATATTAGAGAAAAGTCAATTCTTGCCTAAACCGGAAAAATGCCACTCCGCCAGTTATAAAACAATCTGATATATGTTTCATATTTTACTATACTATATTTTTAATCAATTTTATTTGTTAATAATAACAAAATTAATGGACACTTGCTGTTAAGTTTAGAAGAGATACATTGTTTTGATATTTGATTTATAAAAGCAAAGATTATGAAATTACAATATCTAACATCACAATATCTAGCATGTATCATGCTTCTTTTCCGTTTTAAGTTTTCAGTAGAAAATATATTACATAGTAGGTAATAAGGCACTTGCAGATAAACTCCCCTCCTCCGATTCGTTATGCCTTGAATAGTTCCTATTGCAAATATCGTGATATAAATTTTGTCTATGTGCTCCAATTAGGAACGCATTTTTGATTGTAAACTTTCACTTTTACATCATAAATACTTTAAAGTTTTTATCTCAATAATTACCAATTATAAACCTGGTAAAATAAGCATCAGAAACCACGTGAAGAAATAATTTGTTTTTACAATCTTGAATACAAATTAAAAATACATTTAAAGGAATAGTTTTTGTCTACGTTTTAATGTAATTTAAAAATAGTTCGCGGTTGGTTATCCATTTACCCTTTAATAAAATATACTTTTGTTTTAGATAATGTAATATAGTTAAAAATGTACACATTAAAGTAATATATGTTTAATTAATAATAAAATATAAATTTAGTGTTTGTTTAAAAAGATTGTAACCTGAATCCAACGTATCTGATATTCAAAAATAAATTAAATGGAATTGTTTGTTACTTTTGTTCACAATGGTTGTTAGGTGTTTGTAAGACTTTGCAAAATCGATAGTGTACTGCAATTAATTGCGATAAAAAATGTATATTCAATAAATTGTACAGTCGGTAAAATGTACAATCAGTAAACCATACAGTCAGTAAAATGTAAAGCCAGTATAGTGTAAAGCCAGTATAATGTTCAGTCACTAAAATGTACAGGCAGTAATATGTACATTTAGTAGAATGTACAGTCAGTAAAAGGTGCAGTCAGTAAAATGTACAGTCAGTAAAATGTAGTCAGTAAAATGTCCAGTCAGTAAAATGTATAGTCAGTAAAACGTATAGTTAGTTAAATGTACAGTCATTAAAATGTGCAACCAGTAAAACGTACATTCAGTTAAATATACAGCCAGTAGAATGTACAGTCAGTAAAAGGTGCAGTCAGTAAAATGTACAATCAGTAAAACGTACAGTCAGTAAAATGTATAGGCAGTTAAACGTATAATCAGTAAAACGTATAGTCAGTATATGCACAGTCAGTAAAACGTACAGTCAGTAAAATGTACAGTCAGTAAAATTTACAGTCAGTAAAACGTTCAGTCAGTAAAATGTACAGTCAGTAAAATGTACAGTCAGTGATACGTAAAGTCAGTGATACGTAAAGTCAGTAAAATGTACAGTCAGTAAAATGTACAGTCATTTAAATGTAGTCAGTAAAATGTACAGTCTGTAAAACGTACCGTCAGTAAAACGTATAGTCAGTAAACGTACAGTCAGTAAAATGTACAGTCAGTAAAATGTACAGTCAGTCAAATGTACAGTCAGTAAAACGTTCAGTCAGTGATACGTAAAGTCAGTGATACGTAAAGTCAATGATACGTAAAGTCAGTAAAATGTACAGTCGGTAAAATGTACAGTAATTTAAATGCAGTCAGTAAAATGTACAGTCGTAAAACATACAGTCAGTAAAACGTATAGTCAGTAAAACGTACAGTCAGTAAAACGTACAGTCAATAAAACGTACAGTCATTAAAATGTAAAGTAACTAAACATTACAGTCAGTAAAATGTACAGTAATTAAAAATTACAGTCAGTAAAATTTAGTCAGTTGCTGCAAAAACTTGTAACTGTCGAGTATAATAGACGAAAAGCAAATAGAAACAGGAAGTCTACGTGATGCAAGTAAAGGCAAATACTCCTTGAAATAATCATGATCTTGCAGTATTTTATAAAAGTGTTTGTGAGTATCATATTGCTTTATAAAATCAGTGGCTATTTTTTTGACCCGTAGAAATATCCTATAGTTACTTTGAAAGGGTTTAAAATTAGTAAGAACAAAAAAAAACTTATAAAATACTTGATTATTTGTTTGTAGTAAACTCCTTCCACATTCCACAGGTTAAGTCAACGTTGTCCAAATGTATAGTGCACCATGTTAGATTCACATATTCCAGCTGTTTGTAATTTATACATTGGAAGGGTGTGGAACTTGTTTGTAAACAACTATTTAGAAATAATTTCAACCCTTATTAACTAATATTAAATGTAGTAGTCTTCTACATAAAGCGTGTGTTATTGTCATTGCTATTTACATTATATGCATTAAGTATATGCGCGAATAAATGCACGAGATGTTACTGTTGTAAAATGCTATGGTCAGCTAAATTTTATTTTGTGAGCTTTGTTGCCACTATTTTGTGAGCAGGTCTAATTGGTTTTAACATAATGTATCGGGCAATTTCACTGCAGTTACTGATACATGCACTTAAGTAAATCAAATGCAATATTCTAGAGTTAATAATAATCATCGTTTGATCAGTTTGATATGACTCTGACTGTTTGTGTAAAAAATAACACTATTTTGTAATTTGTAAATTAGAACTAATTATTATAAATAATATTAAAAAAAATATATATACATAAAAAACACTGAGTTTCAGACATGTTATCGTACAGCAACTAACATAACTCACTTAGTTAAAGTGAATTAGAAAGAAAACATTCTTTACTTACTATTTCAGATTGTACGTTCTAACTTTAAAGGCTAGAGAAAATCGAAATGGGTCATTACTTGGCATTGTAAGGGTAAAATGTAAATTATTACGGACGGAACCAAACATAGCAATTATAAATGTGTGTAATATTGCGTGATTTCGTTACTCTAGTGTGTATGTTGCAGTCACGCAAAGCGGTTTGCCAATCCCCAACCGACTTCCATTCATGCCCCAATATTTTTCTGATTACGTTCACCTCCAGAGTGTCAATGCAGTTAGCATGTTTAATTATAAGTTAGTCGGAGGTCAAACAGAAAAACTTTATAATTTCAATACGTCAGTACGTACTTTGTGTATTAATTCTGACATTAATAGTACAATACCCTTGCCTTCTACGTCATGTAATGTAGGCTACTACTATAGGCCTAAGTTAGGTAAGTAGTAAGAACCTACTTATTTGTTCAAGGTTTTGCTACTTAAAACATTATTTAACACCTTACTGTTCAAACTATATACAGGGTTATCAAAAAAGAAATATACACGTTTCTAAATCAATAACATTGCAACTGCATAATGTATACCGGCCATGTTTGCATCAGTTGGTAGCTAATAAATTAAAGTTTTACTTTAACAGCTGATTGATTGAACATTGTTGCTAGATAACCCTTCTTTTTGTTGATGTGAAAATGGTCAATTATAGCCTTGAGAAAGCTTATTGTGTACTTGAACTAGAGAAAACTCAATGACAACTCACAAATATCAACATAACAATCCTAGAGTAATTGTTGAACATGAGAAGGATTCCTCTAAGATAAACGTGTTTTGTACTGTATCAAAACAAAAGATTTACGGGCCTTTCTTCTTTCAAGAAAGTACGATCAGAGCACATCCTACCTGGACATGGTGAGTGAATGGCTTATCGCTCAACTATAAGAAGACAGTAATGACTAAGTATTGGTTTAAGATGGAACTCTACCGCATTGGCACCATAAT
>JAGFPH010000069.1:433716-478124 GCA_018207615.1 Philaenus spumarius
AATGGACCTCACTTGTGTCAATGGACAAATAAGAAAAACTTAAATTGATTAAAGTCATATGATAAAAATTATTACTTCATGTAAATTGTAAAATATATTTACTGCGAACAGGCAACATTTATATTATTTACAGGTGGTAATAAAGATAAACACTATTTTTTTTATGAAAGGCTATACATTTATGTTTCTCTAATAAAACTAACGATCCGATTAAAAGTAACAATAATAATAAAAACGATAGGAATATTACGATGGTCTAGGATTAGTGTAACTCTAGACATGAACGGGTTATCACTAGAGTCTAGACTCTAGCGAAAAATAACAAGGTGGCCGTATCATTATTTAGTCATGAGTACATATAGATAGCTGTTTGTCTAAGTATGACGTCATCACTTTCAAGTTAACACTTTTGGGAGTAAGAAGAATGAATGGTCAGTGTATACGTTTTCAAATTTCTTACTTCAGAAAACAATCTAGTGTTTAGGTAAAAAGTATCTTATCTAGAATTGAAAATATGTTGACCTTTGCACATGTAATTCATTTATACTATTATTATAAAGAGGTAAAATTTGTTTGTTTGTTTGTTTTTATGTAGAAGGTGATCTCTGGAACTACTGAACCGATTGAAAACAATTGTTTTACTACTAAAAAGCTACACTATCCCTGAATAACATAGGTTATAATTCATTTTGATAAAAACATTTTTTATTTCAACATTTGTAAGTTTAGTCAGAAAAAATCTTAGGTTAGGCCTATATCGATGTACCAACACATGCATTTACATTTATTACCATAGCAACCAATTGAATAAAATAACAGATAAAACAGATGTTTGCTCCAATATTTCAACAGCTGATTTCAAACTGTGAAGCGATTATTTGTATTTCAAACTTTTAGGTTTTTATTAAAGTGTAGACCTGAGCCTTGCTGGTTCTTTTAACCTTTATTATAACTGCTGTTATAAAGTATACGAAATAATTTCATCCCATCTTAGCTTTGGAGTTATTTTTAATCCTACCTATTTATGATAAAGAAAACCTAACATGATTATGTGTATAGAAGGTTCCAGGGGGTTGGCGTGCTGAGCACGCTTGGGTTTACCCTAGTATAATATATATATATATTATATATATTATATTCAAATGTACATCAACAATAATGTATCCATGTATATTTAATATGAATATAAACCTAAATGGAATACAATCAAACATTAAAAAAATAAAAATAATAAAGTTATTTGTAAACATAAAGTTAGGGAGTAGAATTTTGTAAAAAGAATTAAAACATAAGTTTATTGATATTATGAATTAATCTAATTACAACAGTATTTACTTTAGAGGTACAACAAAGTGATATCTATATAATTTCAAACTATGTGTATGTTGCCGAAACTCTGGTGTGTTTGATGTCCATTGGATATTAATATTTTCTTATTAAAAATAAGATAAAAAATGAATAAACAAAAAACATTAAAAATGAGTAGTTACTTTTAGTTTAAATAAGCAAACTTATTTATTCGGCTTTGTTTATAAAAAATACTTTTTAATACTAGTAAATGGTTTTACTATTAGTTATTCGAACTAATTGCCATAATTAACACACAAATGATGGCAAATGTCCGAATAACTAATAGTAAAATTGAACATCCATCTTTAATAAATGACGACTTCAAACAGAGAATAGGAAATGGTATTGGTTTTTTAATAACTTACTAAGCTGGTAGTTCTATAACCGGTAGTTTCTTTCACACATTCTACTGTTATGCAATGCACGGTCAAAACAATCCCAACGCGTCATTTTACTCATTGTCTTTTAATCAGAGTTAAATCATAAAATTATAGCTTGACAATTTGCCTTGACTTATCTATCTGGACAACAACGAACTATTGGGGAGACTTAGGAACAAAATACAAGTTGTTGCACTAAGAATAACATACTAGTCAAGCGTAACACTTTCGTTATATTGTAATTCATTGCTTCAATTTTTAAAGAGATCGTTTTATAAAAAACTTTACGTAATAAAGCACACAGACTTTTGTGAGTACTAATAAAATGGAAAAGTTAGTATGTTTGTTTGTATTGAATCGAAGTTTGAGACAATCTCAGAATCAACTGAACGTATTTCAAAAAAATCTTTCATTGGTGGACAATTTAGACTATTATGAGGGTATAACTTCATCAGGGTTTTTCAGGAATTAACATTTTAATATTTACAATTATAAAAATAAAAATTTATCATGGAATGTTCTGTGCACATTTACTACATTTTTGCAAAGACTAAATAATATTATTCATAATTTTAATAATATTAACAATGTCGGAAACACAAAACTAGTTTATGTACAGAGTGCCTTTTTTTAAATGGACCGCCATTGGTATCTTGTAAACTATAGCTCTGACAGCAAACATTTAGTGGATAACCTTTTCTTAGAAATTATGTAGTTAAAATATTTGTAAATGTCCGACATGGCGAATTTCCAATATTATGGGGGTCAAATTTCGAATTTCGTATGAAACACCCTACATTTTATGATGATTTGGATTTTTCAAGTTATTTTAAGACTTTTTTGTTCTTGGTTATTTTTTGATACGACTAACCGTTTAAAAGTTAGAGGGGTATAAGGTATTACAGACACCCTATCTGAGCGGAAGATATTTGTGTATGGAAACATATTTTAGACAAACAAATAACTTATTAAAATACAAAATACTATTTTTGTTATTTTTTTTAAAACCGTACTACTGAGGAGTTAACATATAGATTGTCCATTTTAACTGGACTACCATTTTGATCTCCAAAAGTACAAGATGTACAGCAAATTTTAAACGGGGGAGTTAGCATACTTTTAAGTAACAATTAAATAGATGAATTTTTAATTTTAAAAAATTGTCACATTTTCTAATATGGTTGACTATTTTCGAATTTCTTACAGAACACCCTGTATTATACGATGCTTTTGGTATTTTAAAAATATTTTAAGACCTTTTTTGTTGTTGGTGTTTCTTTTTGTATGCCACTAATCATTTAAAAGTTAGAAGGATATAAAGTTTTAAAAATAAAAAAGTCTTAAAATAGCTTGTAAAACCCAAAATCATCATAAATCAAAGAATGTTCTATAAGAAATTCGAAAGATGACCGCCATATTGTAAAATAGCCCATAAGGAAAGGTTCCCCATTTAAAGTTTGCTGTAAAATTTATAGTTACCAATGTTGGCCCATTTTGTATAGCCTTACGAACCAAAGTTAATTGTTTTACGATAGCATACAATATTCCGTAATACTTTGACTGAATATGTACCATTATAAATAAGTGCATATTTCATAAAATAAATAAATAAAACTTTAAAATTAATTTGAAACCAATCAATATTAATTTTATAAAGAGGTAAATTATCGAATATACAATGATAAACAGAAATTACATTTGGCTTAAGGGTTTCAGCCCTGAAAATGGTTAAAAAATAAAATGTTTTGCAAATTATTTGTATTTGTTACATTTGTTCTTAAGACTCTTCTGTATATGAACATGTGAATATATACATATGTTGTTGTTTTTTAATATAAATACATTGTTTTGTAGGTGCGACGTATTTGATAATTCAGATTTTCTCATCATTCTGTCTATATTTTATCTATAAACGGGTCTGAATAAGTGTTGGAATTTGTCAGTATCACACTGGTAAGTGAACTCAGCAGCCTGTGTCCTTTCTTGCAGTAGCACTACTAAAATTTCCAAGAAATTTGACGCTGTACGGTTGAGCACCACCAACAAAAGGAAAGAAGTAAAATTTAAAGAATACCAAAAGTAAAAGTAAGTAGCTATATTATTAGAAGAAAAAAAAAGAGAAGGTCTAACTTATGCTCCTGGTGAATTTTAAAAATATGGTAGGAAAAAAAATAGTATTGCAGTGGTTTGGAAGAAATAAGCGCAAATTACCGGATATTTTATAGACGGTATATATGTATTTCATAAATTATTCAAATATTTTATATCAATTCTATTTTACAAAATATAGATATTTTCTGTATATTCAATGTATAAATGCCAGAAATTTCTAATAAAATAGGTTGAAATAATCTGCTTTGCTAAAAAAATAAAGGATTTGTTTTATTGTATAACTTTGCAGTCCATTTACCGCAAGTTGAGAATTGCAATGTTTTCAGATTCGTTTGGTGATATTCTGTGAGAACCATGACACCTAGAATAATGAATTTTCTTGTGGATCATTACAAGACTAGTAGCTAAAATGTCATACATTTTCGTTAGATTTGTCAAATATTTACTGAAAAAAAATATATATATGTAGGCTATATGTTTATATTATATAAGGTATTTTTTACGTAACCCCAAAATGAAGGTTTTTTTATAAGTTCCTATAAACTTACAACTATGAAAATACATGAATTTTTAGGAAAAATCTTAAGTTACATATATGCATTAAGATCATTAATTAAAGTTGGACATCAACTTTTTGTGATATATACATTTTTTTAATGTACCGCAAAAAATTACTAATATATAATATATTTCATATGTAAAAATATCAAAAACTTCAAAATACCTGTTTTTAACTAATGAAGGTAAGGCTAGAGTGTAAAAAATTAGGTAGATGTCTCCATTATTACAGATTTTTATTTGTTTCAGGGATGAATCCCGTTAAGAGGGTTAACCTATCAGATACGGATCACATTTTAGGTGCTTTAGTATATAAAAATTGCTTAAAATATTCTTTACAATTTGTGTTAGTAAATAATATGCAAGTTTTATCGTTTGTGTAATATTAAACTATTTCTACTGTAAATTAAGTACAATAATTTCTCCCAAACATGTATGGGTGGATCGAGGTTATCAGTTAATCGTTTTAACACAATTATATTTCATGAATTAAATTTTGTACTCTGTTTATTGCAAGGATTAAAATTGTTATCGTAACTATTCTGCAATATAAGTATGCTCAACATTTTGTTTCTAATGATAAAGGCACAGGCTTAGTAGAAAAAAATGGGGCTTTAAAGCGACATCGTTAGAAGTGTTTCTCACGTCCACATCTTTGAAGGCTTTGTCAGGAATTTTTTACATAACCCAGTACAAGGACAAGTCATTTACTTTTGTAGCCAGAATTAATTATCCTTATTAAAAGCTGTGAATATTTTAAGTTGACATATGTTTGGGTATTCCTACCTAAAGACAAGAAATACAAGACAATCAATCTCTTTATGTGTACTTTTAAAAATTTAAATTGTTCTACAAAATCAATATAGAACAATGCACTATGTCAAATTATCTATAATGTTTAAAACATTTTTAGAAAATGAAAATATAGTTTTATTAAAATAGTAGTTCCGTATTTAATAATTTGTTGTTTATAAATGTAATGAAATTGTGTTCATTTTGTTTACATTTTTAATTTACAATAATTAATTCAGAAATCCTCTACATGTTTTTAACACGGTCCAGTATTTAAGTAATTTTTTAATCTGTGCCGCAATTAAGTAAAAACGGTATAAATTTAATAATATCCTTAAATATTGATGAAGTAGGCCTAAAACATTGTGTATATAAGTCTTAATTTAGTGTACTCTAAATTGGTATTATTCTTTTTTACTTTTATTTTAATTCATATTAGTCTTATTATTTTTATTACATGACTTAAATAGTAAAGTTTTATTGCAACTTCACATTTTTTTAATAAGTTTTTCAATGTATGTTTTACTTTTTGTTATGGTTACGATTCTAAGTCTGGTTTCAAGTGATCGTCGGTTTTAGTCTAGTTTCCTACCTTTCATTTTTATCTTGTGATTTTCATGCGTGGTAAATACTGTTTTCAGACATATAGGCCTAAGCTACAGATAAGTGTTAATTCAAATCTCGTAGCTGAGTTTTGGTTATGCAACCTATGCCTTACAAAAATGTAAAGACCCTAGATTTAAATATCTTTTTTAGTTTACATAATATTTACAATATTTTTTATATACATAAACATTTTCCTTTCTATTATTGTTTAGTCATTTAGATTTTCTATTTTAGATTCTTTGTAATGATATGGTGTTCTCTGATTTAATGGATATTTGTAATAAAGCATTGTCGTTATGCATTAGTTTTTGTCAAATTTGTATAGAGCAAGTTAGAGAATCTTTATATTTGGAAGTTTGTCAATTTCATTTTGGGAGTGCAAGTATACAAGCCATCTACCATTTATTATACTGTACTTCAAAAATTATTAATATACATATTACTGTAGTAATACATATACACATACTGTAGTATACTGTTATTACATATTACATACTCATATACTATATTGAGTGCCTGACTAATTACTGTTTGTAGGCATACTAATAACCTTCCTTTAGTATGCAGTACAACCTTCCTTTAGTATTCATTGGTAGTTTCAACATTTTCATTTACCACTATTGCACACCCATGCGTGCTCCGCATGCCAACCCCGTTGGACCCTTCTATACACATAAGTTATGTTTTCTTTACAATACAGGTTAGGATTAAAAATAATCTCAAAGCTAAGATGGTAAATAATGTTAAATGTCCAAATCAAATTATTTCGTATATTTTATTCCATCAGTTCTATTAAAGGTTAAAAAATTCAGCAATGATCAGATTTATACAAAAATCTACGTAAAAGTTAGAAACATAAATAATTGTTTCAAATTTGAAATGAGCTGTTAATGGAAATATTTTAGCAAACATTTGATTGCTGTACCAACACTAAACATAACTATTTCCTTTTTAAAGTTATTTATTTTTGCGCTTCTTTTTCATACAATATATAGGATAGTTTGTGTTGTTTTTACGTCCAACAGATGGCGCTCTTTACAAAAACCTAACCTAAAAGTTAGAAATGCAAATAATTGTTTCAAATTTTGAAATCGTGTATTCATGGAAGTATTATATCAAACAGCTGATTACTGTTATTATTATAGTCAATAAACACATTTAATAGGGCTCACATTCTTGTTAAATAGTTATCATACTTTTTGCTATTTTTGTTTTTAATAGATGCTGCAGTTTTTCAAAAAGTATATAAAATCATGCTTGTATTCAAATGAAAGTTTGTGTCACAATTTCAAAGCAATCGATGAAGAACTTCGATTTTGAACAAAAGCACATTTACATTTTTATGTATATATATTAGGTATTGCATTGTTATTATTTAAGCTCTGCACAATATTTTATTGTACAGTACTCTGCTGTTTACTATACAACTTTTATTTGACAAGACAATTGTATTTTAACGGCATGTAACTGATTTCATACTTTGATCATACAATACTTCTATACAACTATTAGTGTTTAATAATGAAAAGTCCTAATAAGTCCTACTGGTCCTTTTAACCATTTATTTTAAGTCCAGTTAAGGTTAATAAATTGATTTAGATATGTAATAGTATTTACCATCTTAGATTCGATGTTGTTAATAATCCGTTAGTTAAAAGAAATTATAAACTATGTGATTGGAGGAAGGAAGGGGTTGTATTTAGCTGTGTTGTATCTTAAAATAAATAGTTAAAAAAAAAAATAATACAAATATACATTATTTGAATTTTTCTACAAAATTGTATTTAATAATTAGTTAAATCATCTAGTCATGATTTTTTAAATCAATTAGAACATTGTATAACCTAAAAGAGTTAAAAAAATAAAATATAAAAGGCTATTTCATTTCCAATTTAATTTTTTTAGACAAAATAATAAAACTAAACGTATAAATATCATACAGTGTATTTTAATAACGTTATTGCATGGCTATGGATTGATGTACAAGATTTATTTTATTTATACTTACTTGCTTCATCTAATTATACATTGTTTACTTCATTTAAATTAGGTTAAACCTCATCTTGCATTAACTTTGACACTAAAGCTAATTACGCCCTTACTGGATCAATTTATTCTAGTTTGAATTTTAATTCACTTAAGTAGGTCAACCATAATATTTAATTAATTAGTTCATTCTAGAGGTAATGTCGTAATTATTGTTTTAACGTCCATTCAGTTACTTGAGTTATAAGTTGGCAGTCTGCACTTTGACATTATAAAGAAGCCGGGATTATGATGTTAAACAATACTTCAGTAATTATGCAAAGTTTTCGTTGGCTATAAGTAAAATATATTTGAGGATTTTTAATAGTTATTAAGTTAAAAAAATTACCAATGGAACAAAAAATGTATACTATAAATTTGAAATAAATAATTTTTAGTCTTCTTGAATTTAAAACGAAAACTTGTTTTCGTAGGATCATTAGTTTGTCAGACTGTCGGTTGTCTGTCACAGATAATAAAACATGATAACCTGTTTATATTCATAGAATTAAACAACAGACAAAATATGGGTTTACTATAAATAAGAGAGAGTCTGGTAATTAAGAAATACAAATATTTACATATTACATAACATATTACATAATACTGTCTTCTCTGTTTAAAAAGTAAAGTTTTATTTAAGGATAATAAAGCATTTTGTTTTATTTTGTGTTTTGTTATTTCAATATATAACAAGAAAGTTTATTTAAAATGTCTACCTTATTTATTCGATCATTCTTTCGGGTTGTATAGATTTGGACTTTAAACCGATCTGAAATAAAATATGTTTCTATTAGAAATCATTGCATAAACCATGATTCATAATATTTGAACAAATAACTATAGGTCACGGATGCTGGCTTCGTACTCTAGCTTCCGTGCTCACACAATTTATTGTAAACTAAATAATTTAATTTAGCCTGTATTTTAGAAATAACCTTGTCTTTACATTGGAAGAACTTTCTGTTACTCTTAAAATAAAAACTGGCACATGATTTAGTTAGAAAATGTGTAAGGATATTCTTCAAACGAACTCAAAGTGTGAAACAATACTATTTTACCTGGAAATGTTCGCTATGCTTGATTTAGTTTTAAGGTTGTTTTCCCATTTCATTCCTTAGCAAATCAAATTGTAAATGTTTTTTTTTATATCAATTAAGAATAATATTAAATACTTTTAGCTTTTAGGTTTGTAGGAATTTAGTGGAATTTATTTTTATTTTAGCTACTCCATTCAAGTCTTTTTATTTGTAGTGACAATATTCTCTCAAAAAAATACTGGTATTAATATGTGTAAATACGAATTTTTTGTAAAATTAGTTGAGTAGTTCTTGAGAATATAAAAAACATAAGTGTATTATTATAAAATTTTTCATTCCATTTCATCCTTTGACTTAAGTAATCAAATTTTAAAATAGTTTTGTATATCCATTAAAAATCATATTACATATTACATAATTTTAGCTTTATAGCTTGTAGGGGGTTAGTTTTATTTATATTTACTGTATAGGGGTAGCAACCCAATTTCAACCCCTTCCAATTAATTGTGAATCTAAACCATCCAGGAAACCACTCAAATACACACAAAACATTTCATCAAAATTTATGTACATTGCATAGGGGTAGCAACCCCTTCCAGTTGTTATGTAATCCATCCAGAGAACCACTCAAGTAGACCTATACACAAAAAATGACATAAAAATTGGTGATTTTGCTGCGTTTAGGAGGAGTTAAGCGACATACACAAATACAGAAGAATTATATACATACAGATTTTGTCTCTGAAAACTGTCCTAAGCTTAAACTAATTTATTTTTAACAATGTGCAATCGGAATAAATTCTTAATGGTTCTAACATTGGATTAAATTCATATTTTTTTAAATTATTGGTTAAAACTAGCTACTGAGAATATAATGGCAGCGATTTTATTAAAAGTTTTGATGAAACTGGCGTGCCTAGTAAATATAAAATACATAAATATTGAGTTTGACTTGTGAGAATATTTTGCGTTAGTAAACGTATTAGTTGTGAGATTTTGTGTTGAAGTTTTATTTATCATATATTTATTTTTTAGAACATGTGGTTTTGGCGCTAATGTGCCGAATGCAAATCTTATGAAGGTAAACACTAGTACTGTATTTGAAAAATTACCGGTGGCTCATTTATTAGTTAGAGCTTTCATTAAACAATTACACGTTTATATTACTTAAGTATTAGCTTTGGTGGATTTATTTATTTTTGTACGCAATATTCTCTACTAAATGGGTAACACTTTAAGAGATTGTTACTCAGAAAAAGTGTAATTAATTCACTTCGAAAGTTTTGATGATGTACCATGGCACAATGTCAACAGTTTCAGCCAATAGCACTAATGTTTGGACTAGTAAGAAAATAATTTCAACCGTACACAAATGCAGCTAATTATTTTTTATATAAATAAATCTCTTTTTGATGGTATGTAGTAAGGCACAAGTTGATGTAATGAATGTTATTTTTTATTTTTAAGTTAGATATTATGGAATCCAGTTTTATTATAACTTTGAATTTAGTTTAGCATAAAGGTTAAAACAACTTCATAATCAAAACTGTTTATATGACTGTAATCCCGTTGTTAATTTGTTTGAGACCACCGGGCCAGGTGGAAACATCAAGATGCAAGAAAACCCTTCATTCGGAAGGTCTAAATAAATATATTTTTTAGGCCATATTTTTTAGAAATAAAATGGCGTATCCTTAGTAGGTCACTGAAAGTGTATTGCTAAAAATAACATTAAAATAATAAAAGCAGATAGGTCTAAGCGACTTGATTAGGCACTAGCTCTAATTAGGTTAAACCAAGCTTGCCTTGACCAAATTTCATGGGATAATGAAACACATAATTTCTTTGAGCATCTGTTAATAAAAAAAAATTCAAAATATAGTCGATTACAAATCCTTATATAGTAACGGAGTTCCAAAGTTTCATTTTGTGCTTTTCGAATTTGTTTGTAGGTTCTTCTCCTTGTTTGTACATTTACACAATTTGTGGCAAAATCAGGAACAATAACAGGACAACTTTATTCATGCTTCTTTACAAAGTAGGTTAATATTAGAATGGCAACAGCATGATATCGAGAACGTGATATGTACAAACATAATATGATATAACATGTTATGATACTTTTTTGTATACAAAATGCAGTTTCCCACCTTCAAAAATTTACAACCCAGTAAAAGTTTATTTATTAAGAACATTCGGTTATCGTGCGATTGATATGCGTTGTTCTGTATATTAACTCGAGTTGTCTAGTACTTTTTTAATAATCAAGTGTTCTTGCCAAAATTAGTTGTTGAAAAACTAAAAGAAACAAATATTAAAAAAAAAGCTGAGACAAGTTAAAAAAATGCTTGCATGTAGGGAGGAAAATTACCGATAATGATGAGAGATGGCGGTCACTTTGAACACCTCTGTAAATATAGTTCTACTATATAATATAGTTTTACTAAAAAGCTGCACTGTCCCTGAATAACATAGGCTATAATTCATTTTGATAAAAACATTTTTTATTTCAATTTGTAAATTTAGTCGGAAAACATTCTTAGGTTAGCCTAAAATTATGAACCAACACATGTATTTACATTTATTACCTTAGCAACCAATTGAATAAAATAATAGATAAATCAGCTGTTTGCTATAATATGACCATTAACAGCTGATTTCAAAATTTTAAGCAATTATTTGTATTTCTAAGATTTAGGTTAGGTTTTTATTCAAGCGTAGAATTGAACCTTGCTGAGCCTTTTAACCTTTATTTTAACTACTGTTATAAAATATAGGAAATAATTTGATTTGAATATTTAAAATTTATTTACCATCTTAGCTTTGGGGTTATTATTAATCCTACACCTATATTATAAAGAAAACATAACATGATTATGTGCATATAAGGGGCTGGCGTGCGGAGCACGCAGGGGTTTCCTCTAGTTTTGTTATATGTAAGTAACACATAAATTAGAGACAATTATTATATTAACTTCATTTTGAATGTACATACACAATTATTTCATTTCTACTTTTAAGTATGAACCATCATATCCTAATTATATTTGATAACATGTTTATAAGTAATATTATGTTTCTATTATTTGCAACCTTCTGAAATTATAACAGAAGCATGCCTTCGTTTACATTATATAAAACATACCGATGTAGTCAATATACGACCGACGTGTGTTTATGTAGGCCAAGTTTGATAAAAGTTCTAGAATGCATGTAGGAATGAATGGCTTGTCTAGAGTCTAGAGAATAATAACAAGGTGGCCGTGTCATTATTTAGTCATGAGTGCATATAGATAGCTGTTTGCCTTGGTATGACGTCATTACTATCAAGTTAACAACTGGAGGAAGTTATAGGGAGTTCGATAGCTTGTTCAATGGTATACTTACATAAACATTTGTTTAAAGTAAAATGTCATCCGAATATGAGGGATAGTATATTTAAATTTATTGACCGTAATACTTTGGTATACAATGAATTTTAAATTTCCATGTTATCGTGATCATATTTAACTCTACAAGTAACAATGCTAATTTTTGCAATGCCAAGCCATTTCAGCGCGATTTTCAATCATTTTTTTTAAAATCGCCAAATATAGTAATTATACACCAATCGAAAAGTGTTTCATAACTTTTTTGTAAATAAAGGTACAAAGAATTCATATATGCCAGTAAAAAAATTGATTGATGTAAAATTTACAAAGTTATTATCTCTAGAAAGAAAAACTGGTCAGTAAAGAAAGGAAAAAGTTCAACTTTAATTTAAATTTAAATTTCTTTTATTGAAAACGCTAAATGTTATGTTTCAACTACAAGACTGCTAACAAATCTAGGCCTAGTTTGAATATTAATTTACTAATAATAATATATATGCTTTGCCAAAAATGAAATATTATAAAACAAAGTGTAGGGAATAGTATTGAAATGTATACTTGGAAATTATAATCATGTAAACTTATTTCACATTGTTTTATTTGTATCACAAAGTTAGATCAAATGGATAAAATCTCACGGATTCAACCTATACATACATAGCCTGCCGGCCTAGGCAGTTGGGCAACGCAAATCGAGACCTTGGCGTATTGAATTCAACAAAATGTCTGTATTTCCCACGATTTTACGAATAAATCGTAACAGTAAACGCAGTTTACTTTACCCGAAAAGAAAGGTTGAAGTTTTCTCTACAAATTAATATAAACATATCTTATACAAATATATTAAATTGTAACAGATATATCGAATGTAAAATGATGGTTCAAAACTGTCCCGTTGCAATGAGTAGCGCGGCACTTACGAGAAGCGCTTTGACTACTCAATTTGAGCAGTAAACACTTAGGGTTTATTGTGGGAAATTGTAATAGTAAAAAGGGCTTATTCAAATTAGACAATTGTATACGTTATACATCAAATGGACTATAATATGCAATTTAAAACATAATTACGTAAGACTTACAAAAAAATATGTTTTATGTTTTTATATTGCTATTAGAAATGAACAATTGAATAACTTTGAATATATTTACACTGAATTTCTTAAGTTATACTTCAAAATAAGCTGAGTTGAAATACTCTTTTGCAAATAATTTGGCATAGTGACGAATTAAGAACATGTGTAAATTTGTCCTTAAATCATTATAAAGCTGAAGAACACTGTTCATGAAATAAACTAAGTAAACCGTTACATTATACTTAAATACAAATTTGTTTTTAATTTAAAAGTTTTGGTCATCTCGTGGATACAAAACTATTTTTATTTTTCACAGTACATCTTTAGTTTCAAAATTTGTATATCATGCAATTTAAATAAAATTAAAAAATAAAGGATTACTTAAAGAAGAAAAGGGTATATTTTATACTCAATAAAACGGCACTTCCAAAAAGCTTTTTATTTATGAATGTTTCGTATTTTTTGGTGTAAATATATTGAAAAGGATTTAATAAAAAAGGAAAAAGGATATTACGTACTCCATAAGACAGCCCTTCAAAAAGGTTCTTTATTTATGAATGTTGTGTGTTTTATTTAGAAATATTGAAACATAATAACTATTATAACACTTAAATTCTCTTAAATTATAACATACTGTTCCAGCGTACGACATTGATGCAAATTGAATGAGTTACCTGATTTATTAGTTCTGTACAGACTAATTTATGTTTCATAAACGTAAAATTCCTTTGATAATGTTATTCTACTTTTATTTTAAGATTATAGAACAACCAACGCGTTTTAATTTTCGAGTAAAGTTTGTTGAAATGCTGAAAGTGTTTTTAGTGTTACAACTAAAGAAATTCCACAACATGTACTCTTACTCTCATCATTTTCATCATATTTATAGTTTTAATAAACACATTCAAAGTTGGTATTTATAGTACAAACTTAAGCCTAGTAAAAATAACGTTTTTGTACTTAAAAAAAACATATAATTATATTTAAAAATTCAGAAAATTTTTAAATCAACGGTTACTTAACATTTCTTAGCTTGATGAAGAAACAAACAACTTCTAAACCTAGAGGAATTACAGACAACATCTTTAGGGAAGACAGAATGTAAGAGGGGTAACAATGTTTTAGAATTAATCAAAGTTATCACATCAACAATGAATTCATTATTTACACAAAAGACTGACAACACAGTTCTTAAAACCTTAGTGATAAACCACAGTTCACGTTACACCTTGTTTGAACTGTAATTAGCAGTTCTTGTTTTTATCGTTGTTGAAATGTATTTTAAACACACAGCACATTAGTTCCACCTTATAACTTATCAGTCACCTTAGTAATATATTACAAGTTTTTGTTTATTTGTAAAATTCCGATATAATATTAAGTTATGTTTAAGTTATAAGTCTGTAATAATAATTTTAGCACATTTTAAAACATTTATTAACATACTTTACACTGTAAGATACATTAAATAAAAACTAAACAAAATGACAAAGCCGTAGATTGTAAATTGTAAAAAGTAAAAACCTTAAGGAGATAATATACAACTAAATACATTTTAACACTACATACATTTTTTATAAGTAAAGTAATCGTTATTTTGAAGAAGGGTGAATGGGAGGCATCAAACAAACTGGCTTTTAGAGATGTTACATTAAGGGGGTTTTGTTTTTTTCTGTTTAATACAATATTTAATGTAAGGAACTATTATGAAATGTAAACCTTTTTTAGCATCATATTATTTCAAGTATCTGAAGTATCAAGCCCTCTAAACGCAAAAAAAATGCTTACAATAATTTACTAGTTGCATGGAAACAATTTCCTATTTATGTTTGCTTGTAAACTTTAAACTTTACACGTTTCTTAAACTCGGTCAATGTTTTTAGAAAATGTGTACAGAAAATAACTAGAAATAAAATAATCAAGTGATGTGGAATGCAGAAACCGTTGAGGTACCAACAATTGATGAATTTTTTTAAGCATTAAAAAAATATTTCACGATAAGAAAATGTTTTGAATATGAATCGAGCCCAAGATAAATTAAATGGTGTGATTTAACTATATAATGAAGAGGTATAGATATTTTGTCTTGTAGAAAGTCATTTAAATATGGTGTTAAGTGAGATTATAAAATTGATTTACAATTGGCAATATAATTTAATAAAAAATGTTTTTTGTATAGTTAATTTTATATATATATGGAATGGACGGTAGTATACATATATTAGAACTAAAATGTATGTACTGTCTTTGCAATTTAGACTAAAACATAGTTTTATGTTCCCAATTACAGGAGTAAAGAAGTAAGGAACTGTTTTGAAATGGATTTAGTTGTTGGTATTGGAATAAATTAAAATTGTTGTTATCATATATTTTATAAATCTATATTTGAATTTAAACTAAATATATATTTAGGTAATATTTTCTGGACGATTGAAACAGCTATTGACAACTGGTTTATGTTACTCTATCTAGCATTAATTATTCCATTCATAGAGATTATATATATAACCAAATTTATGTCCATACTTTGTTTGGAACATTTCGAAATGAATAACTGTTTTTTGTTTCAACTATGCACAATGCCTTTCTTCCCTTACAGTTTTTCTATATACTTTATAATTATATTTTCAGAAATTATACCCCAATCTTATCATTGAATACATTTATTTAAGTGGTCATTTATTGAGACATACATTTTTGAAGACTTTTAATAAATGAAGTTTTATATTTAATAATTTAAATAATTAGTTATTTTAGGAGAGATTAATGTTTCGTGAAATGTTTTAAAATATGTCGAAAAAATAACATGGCCTCTTCACTAATGTTTCTACTTTAGATGGAGTAGTAGAAACATGCTTGAATATTTAAATATCGTTTTATCATCGAAAAAATTACTGTATGTATAAATTGTGTATTCAGCACATTCATGATTAGAGATCTGCCATTGTTTATTTAAATATTAAGTAAGAAAATACACAATACCCACGAAAGAAATATTTATGTTTGTATATCTTCAATTAGTATTAAGTGTAATAGTAAATATAATTATTGAAATAAATTAGCCATTTATTTGTCTCTTGATGGTCAAGGAACGATGGAAGAGAGGGAAGTCTATTTTAATTTCTGAATTGGAGTGACATTTAACTTAAAGTTTTTTACATGTTTTCTTCTTGATAATCGTTGAGCTGTGGCAGTATTATAACTGATTGAGTAAATATTCAATCATTATTAATTTAAGTTGTGACTATAACTAATTAATTAACAAACAGCAATAACACATTTTGTAATAATGATTTCAATTCCAATTTAGTAATAAACCTTTTTGTAGTAGATTTTTATTTACATTTAACTCAAGATATTCAAATGCATGTAGTAATTAACAGTCTTTTGTTGTAATAATGATTTAGGGTGCAATCATTAAAAACAATATTTACATTTGAAAATTCACATGCAATTTGGAAAATATAATATTCTCTTTTTTCTTCAATCGTCGTTGTATACATAAATACACAATTGATTCTGAGAATTAATATATGTTTTATATATGTTACGTTTCATAACATTAAAGAACATTAACATACATTTTATGTCAAGTAAATAAAAATTATGAAATGTAGGTACTAAGTGATATTTCGTACATCGTGCATTGGTTTCATACAATATTTACTTTTTTCACAATCAAATTAAATATTAAATTAACTAAATGAAACATTGAAATTAGTAACTATTTACAACTTAAATAATTCAAGTAAATAAACAAATATTTTAATTTACATATGTATAAAGTAATATTTAAGGGTAAAAAATCACTCTTTGAAAAATAATAATATATAATCTTACTTCTATTTAAAGTTAAGTCATACGTTTAGTGTTAGTTTGTCAAATTTATTGTGTGATTAAAATTGTTCCTCTTAATGCTAACATTTGTTTAAATATTTAAATGTTATTTAACCTATTTTATTAAAAAAATTATAACAATTATTTATCAAACCGACTCATGATAAAACTAAGCTTCCTAGAATGGCTATCTTTGCTGATATTTCGATAATGGATTCTTCATATTATGCTTTGCAAAAAAAAAAAACTTAAAATTATTTAATCATTTCTGTTTAGTTATATTAAACATTTACAACACTTTAAAGAAAATACTTTTTAAAAAATAAAGTATTTATTAGTTTAAGGGAAACGAAACTATTATTTACTTTGAACCAAACTGCCACATCGAATCGTTTATATTCACATATTTACATCTTCTTTACAATACTATTTTTAAATATTGGACACATAAATTACTAATTTTCTAGAAACAGTTAACTGGTTTGGCAAAGTGTATACATATTTTATTTCTTGTTGTGAACTAATAATAGATGTTTGATTACTATGCATAATACATTTTAAAATTCGTCAAAATTATTAGTTTTATTAATGTAGTATTAAAAAAGTCAAAATACAAGACTGGAAATTATTGCAAGCGTCTAAACTCGTTGGATAATATTTGTGGCAATAATAGTAGTTTCATTTTTTTTTATCGTAACTTAATAATATAAATTACAATAAACAATTTTAGTGTGCCAGTAAGTAAGCCATTAGTATCTGTAATAGTTTCATAAACCTTCATTGTATTATAATAACATGTTTTAAACACTTAAATTTACTATAATAAATTTACACAAAAACATACTACAATAATAATATGCAAATAATCTACAAATGTTTTTAATATAAAACAATCATCGGTTACTATGCTATTATAATAAAGTTAAGTTTTCTTTAGTCAAAATATTTTCTACAAAAATTCAAAATAAGAAACGTCATTCTACAAAAATAAATACACGTAATACCACTTCATAAACATAGAGAGCCATACTGAATTCAAAGCAAACAAACAAATCAGTTCAGGTATTTTAGCCCAGGCAACAGGTTCTTGTACCTGGAAAAGATGCGGGAGAGATGAAACGTGGTAATATAGTACATTTTGAGGTCTTAAAAAACATACTAACTTTACTAAAAAAACATAAATAACAATAATTATAATACAACAAATTTATAATAAATTAAATTTCATGTGAATAAACCACAGAAAAAAACGTCCCATTAAATTTACCTCACGGGTGGTGTGAAAGCTAGTACAATGAAAAATAATAATAATTATTATTACAAAACAAATATTAGCAATAGTTCAATAATATAATAGAAATTATAATAAATAATCACCAATTTCAGGTGATAGAAGCGCATTCATGCAGTTTTTATAAATACACAACACAAGATGGTACTTAACTAAAAAGCTGTTTATTTCACAGACAAAATTATAAACAAAAGTTTTAGAAAATTAAATTGTCATTAATTTTTATAAGAAACTTTTTTTTTTAGGACGCACCCAAATGAAAATATTTGGAAAAAACCTGAATTTGGCCACCATTTTCCAAGATGGCGGCGTAAGCTCAAAGTGGTGGGGTCACAAACTCAGTACGTTTTTAGGATGTTAAATTTTACTATATTCATCTCTCCCCATTTTTTCCCAGGTAACTTCATTTTTACACAATGCTGTCTGGGCTTACTGAAACCCGATCATATTAATCAGAGTGCTTGCATACTTGTATCAACAATTTTAATTTTACTAACTGAATGGCTTTATTCTCAGAAACCAAAATTTCCCCTATCATTGCTGATGTTATAGCTCTATGGACAGTGGACAATTAGTCATGTGTTTAAAGTTATATATAATAAACGAGTGAACGCTTATTTAACTCTGATTATTTGAAAGAGAACTTTAAAATTACCGGCACTCAACCTATGTTTAAATTTCTTAAAATACCCCCATCACTACCCACACAATTTGGATAGTTGAGATTTAAAACAATTCTCTAAAATAAAAAAAATGTTTGTTAAATTTTGTTCATGATTTGTATCCAATCATGACCTTTATTATAAATGGATTATAATTTTGTATAAACTATTTTGGCACTGCAGCCTATACAAGGTATCCCATACGTAAGCAGCCAAACTTCCGGGAATGGTTATATGGGTCAAAATAAGAAAACAAAGTTCATATAAACGTAGGCCCGAAAACGCTTCGTATTCCAGATATCCGCCATTTTGTTTTTTGTACAAAATAATCAATTTATAGAGAAATGTTTGACTGATTGAGTTCAAACTTGAAATGGAGTTTAACCTAACAGTGATATGTCTCAAGAAAAATATGCGATTAAATCCAAACATGGGTTTTAAAATGGCGGCTGTTTTAAAATTTAAAACCTTAATTACTCAAAAAACGTACATTTTAACAAAACTGTCAAGACAGCTTTTTTTATAGCCTTTTTGATTGAATATCGGATGGTGTAACTGTCAAAACAATCGGGTGAAGGATAATATCTAAGTTAAAGATAATGACAGCAAATGTACATACAATATTGTAGTACATACTGTGTTGGGATAGGATGCTGGGTTGGACAAACCAATTATTACATATAACTTAACTATTATCCGCCATTTTGAAACGCATGATTGGATTTAATTTCTTATTTTCTTGAGAAATATCTTTGGTAGTTTAAACTGTATGCCAAGTTTGAACTCAATCAGTCAGACTGTTCTCTAAATATGAATTATTTTGTACAAAAAACAAAATTGCGGATATCTGGAAAACGAAGAGTTTTCTGGCATATGTTTACATGAATGTTTTTTTATTATTTTGACCCATAGAACCATTACCCGAAGATTGGCTTTTTACTTATCACCCTGTATAGTAATATTGCATAACTAAATACAAAATCTTATATTCTGTCGTTTAATTTTGATACTGTAAACTGATTGTGTTAGCTCTGGTTCATTGATTTATATTTTTAATGTATATTGTAATAATTCGCAGCCTGCTTTGTTTACACAGGGGCACTAAACGGCACTGAGGTGGCAATCCAACTGACTCTTCATCAGACTTGAGTGTGTGTGTTGCTGTGTAGTTGATCCCCATCCTGTTGATTGATTTGATTGGCTGATGTATAATACTGGAACAGATTCTCTCGCTTCTGAAACAACATTGTCCTATGAGAGTTGGGCATAACACTAAACATTAATGGACAGTATTCAAATTTATACAGATTTTCTGAACAATGCATTGCACTTCGTTTCATTTACAGCCATGATGTTTGTATTGAACTGTTCTCCAGTTTTGTGTAGTTTAGTAAAGATAATGTTATTACTGCTAGATTCACTAGAACTTTAACAATTATTGATATTAAAGTCTTCATTATTACATTAAAAAAGAAAAAAACTAAGTATTTTTTTTTAATTCGAAGCTTTATAACAACCTAAAAACATGGTTTTTGGTAAACGTACCACGGAAGAATACATTTTAATATCTATATAAATAAAAACGTATATGTGCGTTTGTTCAAAATCGATAATCTCTGAAAGTTATTCATCGATTGCTTTGAAATTTTGACACAAACTTTCATTTGAATACAAGCGTGTTTTTATATAAATTTTGAAAAAACTGTAGCATCTCTTGAAAATAAGAACAAACAAAAATATACTCAGTATTTAACAAAAAAGTAATCGCCATTACATATGTTTATTGATTATAATAATAACAGTAGTCAGCTGTTCCCTATAATATTTCCATTATCAGCTGATTTCAAGCATAAAACAATTATTTGTATTTCTAACTTTTAAGGTAGGTTTTTGTGAACAGCGACTTCTGTGGAAGTAGGAACAACACATACTATATTAAATATTGTATGGAAAAGGGAGCTACATAATAAATAATGATTAAAAATGTTTAGTGTTGGTTCAGCAATCAGTTGTCTGCACAAAACGTCCATTAACAGCTAATTTTAAAATTTGAAACAGTAGTCAGCTGTTTCCTATAATATTTCCATTATCAACTGATTTCAAACTTAAAACAAGTATTTGTATTTCTAAATTTTAAAGTAGGTTTTTCTGAACAACGACTTCTGTTGAAGTAATAACAACACAAACTATACTAAATATTGTATGGAAAATGGAGCTCCATAATAAATAATTATTAAATATGTTTAGTATTGGTACAGCAATCAGCTGTTTGCTCAAATAATTCCATTAACAGCTGATTTCAAAATTTAAAACAATTATTTCTATTTCTAACTTTTAGCTAGAGTTTTTTTTTTGTGTAGACCTGATCATTAATGATTATTTTAACCTTTGTTATGATTGATGGTATAAAATATACTAAATAATTTGATTTGGACATTTATCATTATTTACCATATAGCTTTGAAATTATTATTAATCCTAACCTTTATTGTAAAGAAAACATAACATATGTGTATAGAAGGGTCCAATGGGGTTGGCATGTGGAGCACGCAGGGTTCTCCCCTATTTTAAAATAAAATTTTAGTTGGGACAGAGAATTGATAGACCCATCGAAAGAAAGCTCTTGGTTTATGTATACAATGTTACCTAATAGATTTCTATGAGTTTGATGAGAGTTGAAGACATTTTGTTCAGAAAAAGCATTACTTAATTACATCATAAGTTCAAATTCAAACTGCTTTCCAAATAATTGTCATATAATATTTGTTCATTTAAATTAATAAAGAAATTAGCCTAAGCAACTTCTTTAATCACAGCTTAATATCTAAGACGAATAAAATGTTTCTGTTTTCACTAAAATAATGAGATTTTTATGTATAATTTGGATTGGGGTGACATAGATATTCTTACATCTAAACAGTTTGATAAATGACTTTTATAATAAGTAGGAGGCTTCTAATAATAAAACCAGTTTGGCTCACTCTGTAAATAGCCCCAATCAAAAGATTTACATTAATTAGTCGATTAGGCCACTTTAAGCCAAGATTTGTTAATATAACAAAAGTAAAACTTTTGCTCACCTCTGATTGTTATAATTTTTAAACTGTTAAACTTTAGAATAGCATGTTTAGTAATGATATGAAATGTTTGTTAACGTTAAACAAAATTACTTCGATATGTTTCAAAATAAAAAACACAATATAAGAAACATTTCTAAAAATCTAATTCAAATACTAACTCAAATAATATTTGTAGATTTATTATAGTAAAATCTACAAGAACTAATGATCTTATCTTTAATTGAGTAAATTTATTAAATGTTCACAAATGTATACATTAAAATCTGGTATAAAATGATACTATAAATGTTTAAATTTAACTAAAGTAAAATAATATGACTATTTCATTTATAGAATATATTTTTTCTGGAGATAACTAAACATGTATATCTAAGATACATCAATTAAAATAAATGTTCATGTGTACTATTAAAAATACCTGATTCTCAATTTCTCTCGGCTTATAAGCACGAAATTAGAATACAAATTATACTGAAAAATGGAAATTAGTAATTTAAAACATATGTATTTAGTATGTTAGAGATGCTACAAGAGTCGAATGGTTAGGGAACAGATTGTGCTATTCTCACCGTTCAGTCTCTGTTAAACCAGTAATTAATCTTAAAATATTATTACTAATTCCATTTCCAAATTATTCAAGCTTTTCATAGTGCAATAATTATTAGCATTGCTATATTATAAATAGGTACTGGAATTGTAATATGCCACAAGATACAAACAGCACATGTGACGTAAAATAAGCACGAATTTACAAACGTACTCTTGTTGTGTTGTCAAATTCTCTTCCTCCAATTGTTAGTCTTGCCTTTGCTTTGACTGCGTCTGAAAGTGGAATCTGAAATTAGGAGAAGAGGAAAGTTATATTTTGTTCAAAGCATACAAAGTATAGTAAATTGTTTTTGATGGCCTATATGTTTATCAATAGAATCGGCAGTGTTAATTAAAATCGATTTTTTGGCGTTTGCAATCATTTTTAAAACAATACGCCAAATATAGTAGTTTAACCCAATAAAACAGTGTTCCATAGCTTTTTTGTAGAAAAAGGTTCAAAGAATTCATATAATATGCTAGTAAAAAAATTGATCGATGTAAAATGTACAAAGTTATTAGCTCAAGAAACAGAAAACGTTCTTTAAGGAAAGGAAAATGTTCAACATAAAAAGTAGTAAACATTAATTGTATTTTTTTTTTCAAAATGTAAAAAAGTTTAATTTAGTTCTAAATATAATTGTATAAAAATATATATCAATTTCAAATTTATTTTCTTGAAAACGCCAGTTGACAAGACTGCTAACAAAACTAGGCCTAGTTTGAATAGTAATTTAGGAATATATGCTTTGCATAAAAATAAAATATTATTATAACAAAGTATAGAGAATAAATCATTTAATTGAACTGTATACTTCAAAACCCTTGTTTTATAAACTTACATTGTGTTACTTGTTTCACTAAAATATACCAAACTAAGAATGTCCTCACAGGACATACATTTCCTTTCTCTGTCCAGATTATGGGAACACGCATTGGGAGACTATGGGAACAGTGCCTGTTGATTTTAACCAATGTGTGTATTTCCCATGGCTACATGAATAAAACCCTAACAGTAAATGTGATTGAACGAAAGATTGAAGTTTTTCTACAAATCGATATTAACATATCTATAAAAAAATTATCGAATTGTAAGAGATATATCGAATCCAAAATGTGCTGTTTCATTCGTTGAAAACTGTCCAATTGCAAGGGTTTACAGAAACTTTTATAGTTTCGAAACTTTAAGAGTGACGTCTGATTGGAAGGCAGATTTAGAAAGTTCAAATCTTGACGAACAAAAAAGTATCTTTATATTATTGTCAAAATATTTCTGTCGAGCAATATTGAGCCTAAGAAAAATGACATATTTGTGTAATTTCCTATTGCTTTCTTGCGAGGCATCAATTGATTTAGAAAACTAAAATTTTAAAACGATGATTACATATGCAAATATTAGTTTTAGAACAACTTTGTAAATGCAAAAATTAAAGTTTAAACCATTTCTTTTCCAATGGTTTTTGTTTTATTCCGATTAGATGATTTTTAACTGATGAAATATTCAATACAATCAGGCGTTACAAAAGTGCTGTCTCAGCTCGCTATAATGATGTCTGCAGCTTGTAGGGTTAATGAGAGATTTTCGTTATAATGCCTATATAAGCATATTTTTCGTTCCTATAAAACTGGTTTCGAAACAGTTACATCGAATTGTATATTTTTTACTCATGTTGAGGATAAAACAATGTGTACTATTGTTTGGTCAGGTTTTGTATATTTTCTCTCAATACCATGTTAATAAATTTATAAACATTTTTTGTAAACTCCATCGTCAAAATATTTCTTGTTTTATAAAATATGTGTATATAAAGCATTAAAATAAGTATATAACTCTAAAATGCATATTGTAAGACACATAGCGCTAATATCGCCCTAATTTTTGTCAAGAATCTCCCACCAAAATATCAATTGCATTGATTATTCCACTAGGTTTCCTCTGGTCATAAGAAATAGTGTGGGAATTTCTTGTATGCACTTCAGAAAATATATTCTCTTCCTAAATTTAATTATAGGAGTAAACAAAATAATGCTTAAGGAAAAAGTTATAGTGAACCTGTAGAGGTATTTTGTACAAGTGTAAGCAGTAATATCTAAAATTATAAACAATTTTATAGTAAAATAAATAAATAAAGTTAATTGTTTCTAATGTGAAAGTAAAATAAATTAAAATAATACCTGTACAAGAATAAAATTACTATAAAAATTCTAAAGTAAGTTTAGTAAAAAACTTTAAATTATTTAACAATAAGCTTACATATTTTTTAAAAACAATAACATAGTTTAACATATAATGTTTGGTATATAAAAAGTAAAAATAATTAGAAAATACAATTGTATACAGTATATGACAAGGGTTTCAAATACGTAATTAGGAGGATGACACTTGTGGCCATTGATTTAATTTGGGTGATATTTTGATTGGTTTTATAGATTATACGACGTTTTAAAATCTAATCTGTGTATATTAAAATCGTAAACAGACAGATTTAATGTTTGTTTCATTTTAAAATCGGTTTTAAAGTGTGTCTTACGGGCGTAATTATGTTGGTAGCTACAGGCGCGGCGCTGGGTATGCAAAACCCAAACTACCACGTTGTATCAACATTGCATAACCTCGCCTGGAAGACATCGGGTAACATTGAAGCAGAACATCGTGGAAGATACAATGACTCCGTTACAGATGAATATTTTACTTCCAATAGCGTATGGCGTATATTATTGGGAAACCTTTTTCTTTAAGGAATAACAACTAAAATAAGATACTCAAAATAGATCCACTATACTTTTGTTGTTGTTTAGTTATATATATAAAGTTAATATTTATTTAAGACGATTTTATTATACGCATGGTAATAAAGAAGAAGAAGTTATTGTACCACGTACATAACATATTTTAATTAATATGGTTGATGTAATAATATTATTATTATATCTAACTAATTATTAATACATTAGTAGGACGCATAGCTAATACATGTTTACGCGTATGAAATCGCATGAACAGCTATACAGTAATATAATAATTATAATGAACACAATAGGGATTGTATTTGATATACAAATCAATCTTTAACTATGTAACTTTATCAAAGGAAGTACTCAATACATCGATTTTTTGATATCTTAAGCCAACAAATAAAAGGTATTTCATTTGTTATGTATTTTTAAAATAACTTCTACTATAACAAAAGTAATAATAAATAGACATATTATGTATATGATCAAAAGTAAATATTACAAAATATCTACTTATAAATTTATGACCATTATGTTCTGCATTAATTCAATTCTTGCTTTATGTGGATTAAATTATAAAATTAAAGGCTAAACACTAATTTAATAAAATATTTAAATTTAAGAAAATATTGTTTGCAAAATTTAAAAAAATTAACAATCATCTATATTTTAAACACAAATTCCAATGAAATACTCACTTTTGCGGATGTAGCTTCTGTGTGCGATCTGTAACAAAACTCCAACAATGCTACCAACATTGCTAAGATTAAACCGCCAATCAATATGTAAAATATCCCCGCAACATTGCTTAGTGACAATTCGTTCCTGGATGCATCCTGAAAATATAAATATTAGTGTTTTTCTACAGTAACACAAACGTTGTATTTTCTTAATGTTTGGTTTAAACTGTACAATATAAGTCCAAATAACAGTAAATATTAAGCAACACCAGTATATTGGAAATATATAATATTTAATTGCATTTCCTTCTAAAACCATAAATCAAAAACAGCGATTTCTTTACTTTAATTTTTTTCAATCAATTAAATTAGGGTAAAGTATTGCATAACCTTTTATTATTTTAAAGAATTGTATAAATGATAATATAATAATAACCATAAACATAATGTATATGCCTAGGCATAATTCATTATGTTTAATATATTCAGAGGAAACATACAACCCGCGATAATTTGAAATATAATAACTTTTGCACGTCTTTACTCTATGAATCGTAACTATTAAAATTAATGTTCATGATAGTAAAGTTATGGAACGTGATGGGAATTAATGCAATAATAATCAGGGAGAAGTAATATATTTTGTTATTCTGATTCTCAATTTCCGAAACAAGTATTATTTTTTGATGTAATAAGGATACAATTTAAAGAATGTTAACATATTGTTTCAAATATATTTTATAAAATGCATAATATGGTAAGTATTTTATTGTTAATCTTTAACACTAAACTAAAAATATGTTATTTGGCTCCTGTACTACTGTACTTACATTAGTTTTATAAAGTTCTACTAGAAATTCTTGAATATAGTTTGCTCAAATTAAATTAACCACATTGATAAGACAATCGGAAAAACAATGAAGAAAATTTGGATTAACCTATCACTGCCCTTATATCACCTCAATATTGCATGCAGATGTTAAGTTGAATTAACGATATATAACTTTTAATTGCTGTATATGTTATTGGTTATAACTATTATTTATTTATTATTTATAATACAAATTTCAAAAAACGATCCGTGTGTTACTTTTAAATGATTTTATCTAATCACGAGAAACCTATGCAAGCTATTATAATGTCCTTCAAAAACCTAAGCTGTAGAAAGTTGATTGGATTCTACGACTATTTAAAATAAATCTATCTTCTGTATATTTGTGAAGATGTAAATCATCTTAATGATGAATGTAATACGTTTTAATAGAGTTTTTAACTTATTTAAAGAGCAGTTAAATAACTCCAGAATCTTACTAGAATCAGGCTTAGTATCGTTTAAACTATAGTATGTTAAACAAATTTATTCATATTTTAAATATTTAAACTTACTGTTGGTTCTAAAAAGTTTAGTGTTTTACAATTAATTGAATATATTTCAGTGGTTACCTGTTTATCATGCCGACATTCCGTTCTGTCGTACCACCAACGGTTCATTAGTTTAGTAAGTTCGCCATTTTCTATTAAGGAAAGGACTGCTAAATTAATCGCTTCTCTGCAACCAATCGGAAAGATCAAATTAAATAAAAAGCAATCAATAAACATGGTACAATAACACTCCAGAATATGATCACCTTAGTTGTGTCTTTGCAATAATATATATATAATTGTCTCCTTATAATGAGATAATAATTTTTGTTAATAGGCAACACTTTAAAACTATAATTTGTAAGTTTATTTCATGCTATTAAAATAAGAGTTGTTTGAAAACTAGGTTGTTGTTGATCTTAAAGTTTTAGTATTTTCATTACTAATATCCGGAGGAGGGGTGTTGAAAATTTGTTAAAGTAGGTTATTATTAATCCCAAAGTTTCATCTTTATATTTTAAATTGTTAAACATTTTTGCGGTATTGGTCCCATATTTTTGGAAAAATCTTTTCGGCCTCCATTTTGGATAGGGTAACGTACCTTACCTTGCTTGGAATCAAAATGCACGTGATTTAAGGACAAACAAAAGATGTGTCACAAGCCCTATGTTTACAATTAAACATTTTGAGTTGCCTCACACAGGATTCCTAAGGGGGGAGAGGGTGGACTTGAAAGTTTGTAGAAGTGGTTATAGAATGCCAAAGTTTTATTTTACTATTTTAAATTGTTAAAATTTTACAGGAGCCTTATATTTTTGGAAAATATTTACAAGAGGAGGGTTTAATATTTTTCAAAAAAACGTTTTTTAGCCATCATTTTTGATAGGGTTGTTGTACTTTACTTTGCCTGAAATCAAAATGTTCGTGATTTATGGGCAAATAAAAAGTTGCGTCACAAGCCCTATGTTTACTTTAAAACAAAATTGAGCTACCCCCCCCCCCTACAGGACCCCTCCGGGGGAGGTGGGTAGTATTGAAAGTTTGAAAAGTAGTTACTAATCATCTAAAGACATTTCCAAATTTCCATCTTTCTACTTTCCGGTTTCTAAAAGGTACGGACGGGGTCCCGTACTTGTGGAACATCCTGTATACATATTTAATATATATATACTTTTGGATCATAATCGGTGTTCACTGACCACTCCCGACCTTAGGTCCCACCATAAGAGTCATGGCAATAGCTCATTTTTCCTATGGAAATTCGCTAAAAAACGTGAATAAACAATGCAGTATTCTGTATCTGTGTAGTTGCGGCATAACATAAAACAAGAGTTTATCATCTGTATTCAAAATAATCTGCCTCAATAATATCAACAATTTTATTTTATTATTTACGTAACTTTATATTTAATTTCAGTTTGTTAAGGGGATTTCCTACAAAAAAATTACCACTTTCCAAAAAAACTAAAATATTTTTTTCTTTTTTCCTGATTCTATAGTTTATAAGGTTTAAGAAAAACATATCATATGCAATAAAAGTTCTTTATATCAGTATGAAAAATGTATTCAGATCAATGCACGCACATAAATTTGGTCTAGTTGAAACTGAACAAGTATGTACACACCAAGCATTGCACATCTGATACAACAGTATTTTTTGTAAAATTGCAAAGGAAAACAATGTTTATTATTATACTTTCAATGCCTCTAATATATAAGTAAACCATATATTGACTACAAATACTGGTTGTTCAAGTTATTCTCTTCTATGCTAGCTCAAACAAATAATGGAATCTTAAAACGTGATTTCCCGCAACTTTATAATTTTGATATTTTTTACACAAAAGTTCTTATAACATTTAACTGTTAAAGCTACAGTGATGTAATTTTTACCACATCTTTAGTAGTTTATAGGAATGCATCTTTTATGTATTTTTATTCCTCTAGGACAAATACAAGCGTATTTAAAAACAATTTTAATAACACAATTTTTTATATATATACTTTTTAACGTCATAACTACTAAATTTTTGGTAGAAAGAATATGTCTGTACCCAAAAAGTTAGTACTTTTTAACTACTTTAAAACATGATATCAAACATCCAAATTGGCTCAGTAGTAAAAAAGTCATAAAATATTTAAAAAACATTTTTACCTGAAAAAAAACCCCAAAAACCAAAAAGGTATGTACATTTCTTTTCCCTAATGCCTGTAAGTGTAAAAAAATTTTAGGTTCCAATGAATATAAAAAAGGTTTATAATTTAAAAAAGTTCTTTATAGGAAACCCCCTTTTCTCAGCAGCAGGGAATCCACTTAAACATTCTAATTATAATATCAGTAAAATTATTTTTTTTAAATACTAGCAATGTCGGTTCTATAAAATTTTTTTAAATTCTGTATTTTCTCACTACAAAATAAAAAAACGGTACCAGAAACTGGCACATACATCTTTCTCACAAACATCATTAAATTATTAAACAAATTCATTGTGACTTCATAATTATTGTATTGAAGTAGGAGAGGGGACACATTTAGGAGAGTACTAATACAATATATTATTATTATTAGCTAGAGAGAAAACCATTTGATTGATTTCGAACAAATTTGCACCAAACATGTCAATTAGACCTGTACAGATGCAAAAAAAGGCCCTTTGAAAAAATTTGAAAAACAAGCCCTTTTTTTGCCAAAAATACCACAAAAATCAATTATTATTATTATTAGCTAAACTAGAATTTTTAGAAAGATGAGGTTTTTTGCATATGGTAGGGTACAAAGGGCTACAAAAAGCTAAATTTTATCAAAATAGTTAGAGCCGTTTTTATAAAAAATATTATAACAGATTTTTTGGAAAAAAGGGTGTTGTTTTTCAAAAATGTTCAAAACTTTTTTTCGTGCATCTATACGAGCTTGATTGACATGTTTGGTGCAAATTTATTCCAAATCGATAAAATAGTTTTCTCTCTAGCTTTGTATACATACAGACAGACATTTTGTAAAAAACACTTTTTTGGGCTCACGGGGTCCCAAAATCGGATATTTCCACAAACATCTTAACATCGTTTTTTTTGCGATCACTAAACTTTCTCTATACTATAGTATAGTGAGAAAGTACAAATTCTCTTTGGATTTAAATATAATAAATAGGTTCAGTTTTCACCTCATGTTTCTCACCTGTCCAAATGGTCATTACTCGTCCACCAAGACTCAACCTCATATCATACACATTTCTAAAATAATGTTCGTCCAAAATAATAACAACGATCAAGATCGTAGTAAATACATTATTGTATAAATCAGGGAGTTTTTGTCTCATAATAAAGTTAAAGAAAATCATCAATAATGACTGTTTTTTTTTGTTTTTTTTTTTTTTATATCTCAACGTTCTCTAAGTTATACCATAAACATTGGAGAACGTATCTAGCAAGTTTAGTAAAAAGTCTACTTTGAATAGGAAGGAAAAAATAAAAAGGACTTTTATTTTCAAACTTAAATCAAAAGAACTGGGCCACAACTTACAGCACTGGTTTACATTAATTCAAAGTTCTTGTATGGAAACCTCTACCCACTCGATATGCCTACCTTCAGCTCTTTGAAAGTGGTTTTAGCTAAAAGTACGTTCTAAGTGTACATTATATATATCTCGCAATGGCTGTTGTGAGTAAAGAGCTTTTATACATTTACAGGTGAAGTTCCATTAAAGCGCCGTTTATAATTGCAGTTCCCGAGTACATGCGACATTGCCTTATTATCCTTAGAATGCATTTAAAGTTAAACTTGCATAACCCGTTAACAATAACAAGTATCATTTTTGGAAATGGTTAAATAATATTTTGTTTAGAACCTGTCTTCGTCGCTAATTTCTTAGTACTTTATTGATCAGAAAGTATGTAGTAATCTCCCGTGAAAAATCAGACAGATTAATTAGCTACACATAAGAGATATATATTATAAAAAAAATACTACTTAGAAACAACAAACCTAATGTAGGCCTACCTAACTATACTGAGGGGATTTTTAACTCGATAAATTTGTACAATTATGAGGATTATAAAACTGTTTTTTATTTATATTCATTATTATAAAACAAAATGAAGATACAAATATTATCTTATAATTGCTTTTTATTTCATATTAATATATCAAATTATTTAGAAGTTATTAATATTGTAATGAAGAAACTAATAATCGAATATGTTTATATGTTATCCGAATATGTACGAATGTTTCAGGAGCTAAACGAATGGGTATCTTTTCTTTAAATTTGTATAAATGAACATATTCATTTCTAAAAGTAAAAATAAAAATACATAACACAACTCTCACAAAAACACGTTTATTGGTCAAACGTGTTTCAATGACAATGTAGCATAGCACCTTGTCTCCTTAGTTATAATTTAGTTGTAGCTAATGTGTCACTGAAGATGACGACTTTGTCGTTGAAACGCGTTTGACCAATAACAGTATTTTTGTGAGAATTGTGTTCTGTATTTTTATTTTTACTTTTAGAAATAATATTTCTCACAAGTCAAGCTCGATTATATTTGTGAACATATTAATACTAAAAGATTGTACTTATATTCATTGTATAACCATAAAGCAAATCTTATAAAGTGTTATAGTGTAAATTAGTTCTATAACTCATATTTAAAAAAATAGACCTCACTAGACATATTATTGGTTGAAGTTGTAAACATAGCCATAAAGTATAATTTACGTTAGGTTTTGTTTAAATATTACAGTTGATGGGTGAAATCAGCTGTTATAGCCTCTACATTGTTACGCACGTACGTACGTACACTACTTTTATAGTGGTGATGACTTGTTCGCAAGTGTTTTCGTGATATTAAAATAAGAATATGAGTTAATATTTTGTGTGACAGATTGCTCTTCAAGGTAATGCTGCTAATTCTCACCATGATGTTTTATAGCACTGCTATCGTTAACTTTTATTAATAGAGCTTATAATTAGGTTCATTATTGGCCTATATTATATTCAATTTCTTAATACATTTTTTGATGTTTGTAAACTAGTCTTGATTAATTTTTATTAATGGAACTTATAATTAGGTTCATTTATTGCTGTTTTATTATTGTTTTACATATACCTTTGTCCTTATTTAATTCAAGTAACCAGTGTATGCTAATTATTTGACATTGTTAGTATTCTCCTTATTTTGTAATAATTGTATTATTATATTTCAAATTATTAGTGTATACATATATGTAGTCATGTACTTTAATTTTACATGGCCGTTACTTTTAACTTAGATAGCCATTTTACTTAAATGTTATTTGATATGTTATTATATAGTTTTTTCAGCTAGCTTACTAAGCTAAATCCATTTGCTAAATTATTTTTATCATTATTAATAATTATTATACAGTTTGATCAGATTTATTACTTTATAATAGCCTATAACTGTTACATATTACATATATATCCAACAACATTCTGTAATATTACCCTAACTCTCCTATTCACTTTGGTATTTCACTTTCAGTTGTTATCTGTTGTTACGATAACCCTATTGGTTGTTCATACGCTAAGACCATGCCCAGTCTTGTAGTTTCACTCTTGGTCCTAGGCCAAACTAGTTATAAGTTTTTAGTTGTACCTCATGTATCACTGAGGATAACACTTTGTGGTTGAATCACGTTTGATCATTAAACGTAGGTGTGTGAGAATTAGTGTATTGTTATTGCTATTTTAATACATATATATTTAGTAAATTTTATTTACATAGCCTAATTTTCGTAGAATTACAAATTAGGCCATATAAATTAACTAATTCAATATCGCATTCTATATCCATTAGTACAAACACACAATAAAGATTTCATTATTAAGAGTAATTATTATTATGTTCAGTTTTACGGTGTTAATTACTTATACATTTCTCTCATTTATTATATTAAAAAATATATAGAAGAACAAAATACAATTAGGTACAACGTTTAAGATAATAAAACAACAACATATAATAAACAACAACATCAAATAATAAAATAGCGTATATACAAATTTTATTTAAGTAATTTTCATTTCATATTCTGAAAAGAAACTACGAAGTAAGTAGTTATTATGTCAAACAATTCACAAACGTTTTGTAAAAGAAGCAACAAGTATAATTTAATTACAAAACGTTTTATTAATTTTCTTTTCACTAAGAAAATCAGCCAAATATGCCTTATTTCCGAATAGCCGGAAGGAATAAGCGCCCATGTAGTTTTAAAACTTTTAAAACTAGATGTTACTGCACTCTGTAGGAAATATTCTGAACTACGTAAACATAAAGTTAGACGGCAAGCCGCAGGAGTTGCATGATATTTTACTGGATATTGTGTTACATGTTCTACAAATAGGCATAATATATTGTTGTCTTATTATTTTATAGGCCTAAATTATTTATTGTTTGATAAAGTAATATAACAGAACGAGTGTTTAGACTAACCAAATTTTAGTAAATGTTATAATTTAATTTATGAAATAATATGTGTAGCCTTGAAATATGTATAGAAATAAAACAAAATGTTAAATAAAAATGTAGGAGTAAAGCACTAGTGTAGGTCTAATAGAAAATTAAATCTAGATAATGTCCAGAAATTACTTTACAAATGAATAAATTCAAATATATAGAAATTTTGTTTTGCAAACACAATTGAGAATGTAGTAATAATAGCTAGAGAAAGTTATAAATAATACTAATAATTAAATAAATATGACCATATAATCAAAAATTACTTAAGTAAAATCAAAAAGGTATAAATATAATATTGAAAATTTAAATAGTGTTGAGAAAAGTTAATTTAAAATACATAAGATACAATAATTATTATTATATTGTTTCAATTACACTCTGTCCTTGAAATAATGAAACCAGTAGTAGTGATGTAGCCTGCAAATCATTCGATACACACTTTATGGGAGAAAAACTAAGTATAAGTGATAATGCAAACGTTATTAATTAGTTTATGTAAATATAAATTCTTTATTCTGGCTCTAGTTTAGTGACCCACATATAAGATAAATAGAAACAATTTATACATACGATTTGCAAGAAAAAAGTTAAAGTTTTCACATCTACAATATATTACAATGCAATATTTTTGAAATTATTAGAGTATTTTAAGACTATACATTTTATAATTAAGTGTAACATCAGTTGTGATTACCTAAGAGGAGATCCTAAAGGTGTAGCCACACCAAAACCTTTGGCATCCAGGTTCCGACCAACTTTCATTGTGTCACAAGGTTCTCTCTCATTTATGTAATCATTTTTCGGAGACTCTATGAGCAGTGCGTACTTTCCTTTAGATGTTCTAACGCGTCTGATTCCTTCATCGTATGTCCGTACAAACACATGTTTTCTTGAGTTCATAAATTCCCACATTTTGCTGTAAAGTGTAATCTGCGATCTCTGTAACATTATCATGTGCCATATAACTTATATGACACAATGTGTGTTGTTGCTCATGCAAATAGTTACATTAATATGCAGGCTGTTCAGAAAAAAATGTTCCAAGAATTCAGGGCGTGATTCCCCACATCAAAATAAGATGAATAGTTCATAAACATCGGTTAAAAATGATCCGTTTTCTGTCTACCGGCCATATTGTTTTTTTTTTTACAAAATAATTCATATATAGAGAAATGTTTGACTGATTGAGTTCAAACTTGGTATAAAGTTTAACCTTACAATGATCTGTCTCAAGAAAAATAAGCGATTATACCCAATCATGCGTTTCACAATAGAGACTGTTTGAAAATGTCAAGACACCTTTTTTGTAGTCCTTTCTTCCATATTAGATGGTTTCAATGTCAAAACAATCGGATGAAGGGTAATAGCATACGTTAACACAATATTGTAGTGTTTAATGTGTTGGTATAGGATGCCGGGTTGGGAAAAACAATTATTACACATAACTTAACTATTATCCTTCATCCGATTGTTGTGACAGTGAAACTATCCGATAGAATATCAAAAGGGCTACAAAAATGTGTCTTAACGGTTTTTGTTAAAATGGACGGTTTTTGAGTAATTTAGGTTCGAAATTTTCAAACTGCCGTCATTTTCAAGTGCACGATTAGATATAATCGTTTATTTATCTTGAGATAGATCATTGTTAGGTTAAACGTCATGCTAAGTTTGAACTCAATCAGTCAAAAATTTCTCAAGATATGAATTACATTGTAAAAAAACAAAAATGGAGGCTAGACAGAACACGGAGAATCTTATTTTGATGAGGGGAATCACGCCCTGAATACATGGCACCTTTTTTCTGAACACTCTGTATTTAAGTTATAGATTGAATTAATGATGGTAAACGATATTAAATTAAAGATATTTAAAACTATTACAGTTTACCGATTATTTTATATTACAAAAAATTTATTTTAGAATTGGTGTCAGTTATCTCAATAATGGTATGTAACAGTTTTTAGTTTACAATAATTGATGAACAAGATTATTTTGAAACTAAAATATCAGTTCACAGAAATTTATGGTATTCAGACTAAGGTCTGGTTAACCAATAAAAATTTAAAGTTAAGTCTTATTTTAATGTTGGCCAAACATTTTAATACATTAATAATTTAAAACAGAATATATTAAATTAAATTATGTTTGACCAGTTAAAGTTAAAAGTAGATAATTTTTTTAAATTTTAATTTGCTTTAAAAACGTTTGTTATTTCTTTTCCAGCAACACATTTCTTGTCAAATCCTTTCAGCTTCCCTTCCATTTTAGTATGTTTTTTTTCTAAATGTTAAAAGGTCCTTATACTTTCTTTCTGTTATTGCTATATCCTCCTCTCCCTTTATACTATTTCTTTAATATTAAATCGCCATTTGATATGATTTAATGCGGTAAAATAAATGTATTTGCCCCATAACTATTTTATTATGCTTTAATACGAAATTATGGGCACGATTGTTGATAATAACGTGTCTACCATTGTGATTTTCAATATCGATACAATGTAAATAATTAGATTTAAATAATACCGGTTGTCTTACGAAAAGGTTTACGATTTATTTTGGATAGCTTAAATACAACATTGTACCTAAGGTATTTATATTTGTAGGTTGTAGACTGATATAGTTTTATTATTTTGTAGTTGTAAAATCGGTATACTAAACGCAATCTGTTATAGGTGTAAGTTTCCGCCATCTGCTTCAAAACAAATAGAATCTACTAATATTTTTAATTAAATTTTAGCAGGCAAACAATAAAGATATTAAGAAATGCTCATGATAGTCAGTTAAAAACGGTGGCTGGATTTTGTTATTATTTTTTTTTTTATTATTAAGTATTTTTTTAAGTTTAAAATTTCTAGTAGTACAGTAACAAAATATTGTTTTAATCTATTTTATCTAAACACTTTTTAAATTCAACATCAGTAAAGGAAGGTGAAATATTATTATTTCCTAAGCAATTTCAATGATTATATAAATTTACTCAAACATTTTGTTACGCTTTACATAATTTCATCACTTATTATTTTCTTCTTTTCAAAATAAAATTTATCGTATAATGTTTTCATTCAGGCAATCCGCCACCAAAAATCTGATTTTTTTTAATTTTTTGAATTGTTTTTAATTTAATTTTTGTATTTTGCATACTTTTCTGAGAATGTGTGCACTTTCTTAGGCATTTATGATAATTTTTTCACATAAAAAAACAATCATAATAATAAATAATATACAAAGGTAGTTCAATTCACGACTATACAGTGTTGCAACTTTAAAATACGATTCTCGAAAGTTTACTTTTTCCATGTTTGGATGTACTTATTGTTGAATAAAATCTAAAGTATTAGACCTAGGCCTTTGAAATTGTTGCCACTTTATATTGGATATATTTAGAAGATTGTTGGCCATCGAAAACACAATAGCCATAAAAATAGTAAATCAATTTTTTCTTTATAACAATACAAAAAAAATTAAAATTATGTTTTTAAAATATAACCTTATAACTTTTTTGTTGGAAACAGCATATGATTTTCCACAAACAAAACGTATCTTTATACTATAGGCTATAGGAAAATATTAAAAACATTATTCAAATTGGTTAAAAAACAAAAAAGTTATTAAAAATAAAAAAACCTAAATTTTATTTTAAAAATACATAAATGTGCGTGGAAAATGTTTAATCCCCCAAATCATTCTTTTTAGTTGCACTAAACAGTATACAAATGAGTTAAAAAATCAAATCATAAAATTACAAAAAAAGTATGCCTTAAGAGAATCATTTCAACAGTAACCTTTAGTTATTTGTTAATACAAATAATACTATACTATACTATAATAATACTATAAATACTAATGTCAATACCAGTAAATTAGCCAACACTATATGTAAAAGAAAAATTACAATATCTGTCAAAATTGACAAGAAATAAGTTATTTCAATTTTGGAATCTTTCCTGTGAATACCAAATAATTTATCATGCACACTGTCTCCTAGGAGTAAAGTTCGTGTTTACCCTGAAGAAATCCCATGTGGACCCATGGTAAAGTGTGCCGTACTGAACTTCGGTCTGGGACGCAAGGTCCTCAGGGGAGTTGATGGGAGCAACCATCCTCTCTACTGTCAAGAAGGCTGCCAAGTTGGCAGTGTACGAGGAAATAATTATTAATGTGAAGAACCACCAAACGCTTCCAACAATGCGACCAGATATTGACCTGGAACACAATTACAATCTCTGTTTATATTTTAACAGATAACTTACACATGCAAACATGAAGTAAAATAGTTAAAAGCTTCGATAAAAGGACGTTTATCTATAACTCCTAAATGTTTAGGTAATTAAGTATAGTCTACTTACAAGTTTATTGTTCATTATATACAGGGTGTGTGAAAAGTCTGAGAACGGCTTAATATTTCTTATACAAATAAAAGGTAGATGTGATTGAGGAACCTACTCTATGTAAAAATACTATTTTATTAAAATTTAAAAAAATGGTCCTCTATCTTGGATCCGCCATTTTGAACATAACGTTCTTTTAAGTAGGAAAGTGGTAATGCGCTACATTATTTCAATGCAGCATTTTAAGACAATATCAATAATAAAAACCGCACACCCATATATCCATATCTTAAACCGTTCTGAAGATATAAGCATTTATTTACATTGAATCATTACATTTAGTGTAAAAATGAAAAAGTACTAACTATTATAAAGAGGTAAAATTGTTTTATTTGTTTGTATATAAGGGTTTAATCTCTGGAACTACTGAACCGGTTAAAAAATTGTTTTAGTAATAAAAAGCTACGCTATTCCTGAGTTGCGTAGGCTATAATTCATTTTGATAAAACAATTTTTTATTTCAATATTTGTAAATTTAGCAGGAAAAACTCTTAGGTTACGCCTAGAATGATGAACCAACACATTTTTCTTGAATGTATTTATATTAATTACACTATCAACAAATGGAATAAAATCCTAACAGATAAAACAGCTTTTTGCTCTTATATTTTCACTAACAGCTGATTTAAAACTTTGAAGCAATTATTTACTTTGTATCTGTAACTTTTAGGTTAGTGTTTTATTAAAGTGTGGAACTGAGTCTTGCTGGTTCTTTTAACCTTTATTATAACTGCTGTTACAAAATATACGAAATAATTAGATTTTAACATTTAACATTATTTACCATCTTAGCTTTGGGGGTATTATTAATCCTACAACTTTATTTATAAAGAAAACATAACATGATTATGTCTATAGAAGGTTCCAACGGAGTTGGCTTAGCAGAGAGCACGCAGGGGTTTTCCTTAGTATGTTATAGTTTCAGTGACTTTTTATTTTATATTTGTTTGGTACCGAGTTAGTTATTTGTGTTGTAAAGTGGTATTTTTTTCAATATACGGAGTTATCTTTTCTTTAAAAATAATTGAATACAGCGTAATTATTATTCTACTTTTTCTTTGCAAGTAATTATTGTTAATATAATACTACTTATTTTTTTAAAATCTGATAAAACAGTTATAAATAAAACAGGAGTTTTTATATTTAAATATTCTCTCATTTAACAAAAAAGTGTTTACGTAAATATATAAGTAGTAAGTTTACAGTGTCTCTTTATTACAATTCGGGATACAGTGTTAACAAATAAAGTTTCAAAGTTAAAGGATATATTTGAATTGCTAAAAACTTTGAATACATTTTAGAAGCAGAATACTCTTAGCATAACTGTTTCAATATAGGAAAATATAGTAGCTATTGGATTTAATTGGTGCATTATAAGAATACAAATAAGAACAGAAAATAAATTTAGGATAATTATCAATTATTATAATAGTAATGTATTGGAGTAATACAATTACCATAATAGCTTTTACATTAATTGATGATGAATATTGGATTTTCTAAAGCATTCTAAAAACTTAAATTAAATTTTTAGATAAAAAGATGAGAAATCAAGACAGTTATAAGGTAGGGTATATATTTTCTCATAATTTGTAACAGTAACTTATGTGCTAGTTAGTCTATATTTGTTATCATTGGTTTGCAACTTCAACATTTTGATCGATTTTAAAAAGCATCAATGTATTATTTTTAAAATTGAAAAATATTGGTAGTGTTAATACATATGTATTAATAATATATTACCTAACCATAGAACGGAGGGGAAAAAAAGTTACGTAAGTCTACAGCTGGTCCCGACAGACCCAAAAATGAAAAAAACTATAAACGATTATTTATTATTATTATTTAAGTTATTATTATTATTTAAATTATTTTTATTGATCCAAACAGGTTTTATATCAAACCTAGGAATGTGTTAAGTAATACAACACTATTTTAACAAAAATAAATAGCTCACAAAAATAGTATAATTAAATTAAACGATCTTGAAATTGTTTAAATAAAGTACATTGCTTTCTTTAAAATTACACGAACATGCTAAGAGTTTTTGTATTTTGATTTGGGTTGATTTTACTTACTATATACAGCAATAATTTTAAGAGGAAAATATTAAGAATTGGTTAAAATAAAAATAAAGTTTTTTGGCATATTAATTAGCTATGTACTGCAATTGGTACAATGAGAAATGGCGGTCTGCAATGCCTATGACCTTGAATTTAATCTAATATAAAAATGTCTGGGCCTCACAGGCCAAACGCGTCCGTTCTCAGGTTTATATATTAATAAAGTTATAATAATACTGTCGTGAATTACAATTATATTTTTAATGTTATATTTTCCTAATTTTATGTAAATTATTCTCAAATGTATTTGTATATATTACAACGGACAAAACTCGTTGTAGGTCTTGAGTTTAAATTTGCAATTAATTTTGTAAATTTGGATAATATGGACTTGCAGTGAGTTGAAGCCAAATGTAGGACACGAGATCAGCATGTATACGCGGGCGGTCTGTTATCGGGTAGAATTAAACTTTTGGACCCTGCCTGTCTGAAAAGGATTGGGAACTTATAAAAATTACTTAAAAGATTAATACGGGAAGCCAAAATCCAAGATTTGAATAAAAAATAAAAATCTTCGGGAAATGCATTACGCTAACCGCGGGTGTATTTACTGCAAGATCAGATATTAAAAAATCATAAAGTTACGTAAGATACGAGCTTTCAAAAAATGAGAAAATTTTCAAAATTCCTCAAATTTAAAAAAGAAAAGGTTTTTTAGGCTTTTCTTAAAAAGGCCTAAAATAAAGGTGAAATAAGTTTTAGCGAAATTTTGTCATGTAAAAAAGTTAATGGTAATTCATAAAGTTTAAAGGATAAAAAAGTAGGTTAAAAATAAAGTTTTTTAAATTTTAACTAAAACAAGTTTTAGTATTGATAAATGTAATTTATAATGTAAAAGGAAAACTAGAAAATTTATAAAAGGAAAAAGGTGATAGAATTTGCACCTTTACAGCTAATTGGAAATTTATACTCAAACTTTTAACAATCCAAAATAGTAAATAGTAGGTAAATGAAGTAGTTATGTAAAAATAATCCACTATTTGAAAAATGTTTCGGGAGTAAAGTAAAACCCCAGTTTGTGAAAAATCGTTGAAGTCCCTAACCTCACAGCAAGACGACCAGAAGCAGAAACGAGATGAAAATCCGGCTAGTGAATGAAAACCAATGGACAAGAAAAGTGGAAAAAGAAAAACTGAAAGAAGTGTAAAATTAAGACTTTTCCGGGAAAAATCGCCGCGGAAAAACGCGCGCGGGTCGTGTACGCGAACCAAGAGTCGTACGAACGTCACTCGAGTTCGTGTGGAAAGGTAACAACGAGCTGAGGAAAATGATGTCAGTTTCAGGAAAATCGGAAAAACCCTGGAGGAGTTACATAGAAAAAGAATTTCCATAGCACAAAACTAAGGGAAGCCCGATAAGAACGCAAGACAGTGGAGGGGCGGTCCAAAGACGAGACCGATGGAAGGAGAACAGGGTTACCAGCTTACGAAAAGGAGCGTACTCAAAGAAACAATAGAAACTTAATTAAAACAAAGGCTAAATCATGTTACAAAATTATGAAAAAATTATAATAAAATTCCGGATGAAAAGTTACGTAGACTAGTAGTTTGAAATTGGCGAAAAAATGGATTTTAAAGCATTATGGAAATACAGTGGTAGAAAGCTTAGGTTGGCAATGAAATAGTGCCGAAAAACATTATATAAACGATTGCTCGGGGAAACTCGAGATCTCTTTTGGTTTTTACGATGTAAGTTGACGCATCGAGAGCAGATACTTGTTTTTTATAAAATACTTTAGCGTGCTAGAAGCTAGGTATTTTCTTCGTTAAACTTTAAATTTTTATAACAAGTAAGAAGATACGTCATTGCGGTTATCATCTGGGATGCAGCAATAGACACGGCATTAACTCTACAAGAACTTCAGTGGCAACTTAGTCTATACAAGTTGGCCTAACTTGGGATTTTCTGGAGGAAAAACATAGCCTATAGGACAGCTGATACATGGAGTGATTCGTATAGCTTCCAGACAGGACTCCAGGACACCACCAGGCGACCACTAGGACATGCAACTGTAGCTACGAGGGAATAGACGAACCGGGATTGCAGACACGGCATCACCACATCCATCTTTAAGAAGCCATCCATCATACATCCAGACAACCCTACAGGACTCCACCTTCACCCACAAGACAACTCTATCAGCACGCAGAACATCTGTAGCTTGTCATCACTGGACAGCGTTCGCGGATTTAACCACAAACGTCGCGACGCCTGGACAAGTGTGAAAAGGTCGGTAGAAGCGTAAAATACGTTAGTCCCCATTAAATTGCCTGAAGTAAATTCAAATAAATTTATTTTAAATACTGGGTTACTTAGGATGTAAAATTAAGAAATATTTGTAGTTAATTAAAGAAGTAAATTCATTAAATCGTAAATTCAAATTTTCATGAAAGTATAAATTAAATTCAATTGAGTAATAAAATATTAAAATAAATTATAATAAATTAAGAGATTAGTTCTGCCTTATAGTTTTAAAAAGTTATTATTTATTTGAGAAGAAAGTTATTATTTGGTTTTATTTGAAAAATATTAAATACAAGAATTTTGTTTTATGTTTAAAATTAGAAAAAAGAAATTATTAAAATTTTATTTTGTTTTATAAAAGGTTATTATTTACAAAAACAGCTAATATTCAAATATCCCAATAGTTTATGAATTTTAGGTTAAGAATTGATAAAGTGGAATTTCATAAAATAATTGCAAGCACAAATAAGAAATTTACAAGGTTAGTTCCAGTGTACTCACTCTTCAGAGGTTTACAAAAAGTAAAATTATTAACTTGTGTTCTAACCGAGCTAAAATTAAAAATAAATTACTGGAAGTATAAAGTAAAGTTTTTTGTCAGAATAGTCAGTGAACTGAATATTCGACACATAGTTATTTCACCTAGGCCAAACAAAGTGAGATTGCCTATAAGACTTCCAGTAGGTGGAAATAACTTATTCTCCAACGAAGAATCATCCAAAATAGAAGATTCGTTGTAGAATTGGCGTCCCGAAACGTGGGACCCGAAATATTTTAAAACGAACAATTCATAAAAAGGTTATTCGTTGTAATATATATTGTAGGCCTACAGCTAATATTTTTGAAGTTATAGAAAATGTTTTTAAACTTCAAAAAACAAAACAATGTTTTGAAGAAATATAAAAAATAAAATCAACACAACCTTGCAGTACATATATATGTATGTATCAAATTAATACATACATTTGATCTATAGGCATATAAGCTATATTGCTTAAGCTAACTCAAATTTAATTATTTTTTACAAACACTGCAGGACCTGCAGCTTCTTTGCACAATATAGAGTTTAAAAAAAAGTAGGGCTGCAAAGGAGACAAAATGTATTCGTAGGGCGTAGATAATATGCACTGACTAGGAAAAAATAGTATTATAAACTGAGATATCATGGCAACATTGAATAACGAGCTATTGGAAAATGTTCAAGATTAGGATAGTTCCGTTGTAAAACTTACTTATTTTAAAATTTATAGACTATATGGTATTTATTTAACGCTGACATTAAAAATATGGAAAATTGTTTGGCGATACAAAACGTTCCAATTGCCAAATGTAACATCTGTATAACTTTATTATTAAATGTATGTAGAGAATTATTTAAAAAAAATAAATTAAAACCTTACTCAATTAATACAATATTAAACTGTTTAACACTTTTTTGTTATACATGACTTAATATTAAAACAATCTATCAATTTTCACAAACACTGCAAGACAAAAAAGTTATTGACCAAATCTTTTATGAAATTTAACAAATGTATTTGAAAAGATATACATCTTGTAAATGTTACAGGAAAAGTAGATTGTTAGGGAGAGTTGACTCTGCCTAGGAAGAGTAAACTCTTACT